>APFE031686405.1:0-29796 GCA_000404065.3 Pinus taeda
AAATGACATGGTAAAAGGTCTTTTTATAGGTTTTTTGGATAAATAAATATTAAATTTGTTTATTTCTCACCATGGAAAATCATTTTTCAATGTATTTTTGCCTATCTTAAACAGGTATGAGTAATGTGTCGTTTTTGTGCAGGACAAAAGGATTTACAGGGAAACTTGTCATTTTTCATGAACCAAACATCAGAGTCATCTTTTAAGCCCTTTTCTGACTCCTAAAAACTGAAAAGATTCCCGAGCGTTTCTTTTACACTCGTTAAAATGGAATTAAAAGACGGTCCTCTTACAACCCTTTTCTGACCGAAAAAAACAGGAAAAGATTGCCGGATTTTTATCGTTTCAAATTCGATATTGGAAATGAAACGACGTGTCCTTGATCGCTTTTTACTTTCCAGGTCAAAGACACTAACTATGAAAATATCCTTGGTCGCAAGATCAAGCGGTTCTCCTAGGTATTATTTTATACTTTTTCGGGCTTAGGAGACCAAATTTACGAAAAAGTCCATTCTGGAGTCTCTAAGTTTTTCAGACTCTCTAAATATGAAAAACGCCGAGTTTCTCCTATACTGGACTCGTTAAAATTTCACAGTAAAGGACCTGTTCTATTACAAACAGGAACGGACCACTCCTTCTTAGGGTTCGCATTAAAAACTAAGTTGGACTCATCCGAAGGATGAGCTTACAAACAAGCATATGTTATCCTCCTCAAGCTTGTAAAAAATAAAGAGGTACTTGCCAGAAATGGTGGGGGGAAAATGAGAAGAATGAGTCTATTTGATATCCTTTTGTCTCAGAAAAACCTTACTACCACTCTTGAACACGACACTTATTCATTCGCCTGGGTTGGGAAATCCCTTGCCTCACAGTTGACCAAAATCATTGACATTTTTACCGGGTTATGGTAGTCGACTTTTATTCATTCGTCACCAAACCATCTGTTGTGTCGTTATGTGTTCAAGAGGTCTGTAAACAAAACATTCAACCGCAAAATACCTATCATCCATTGTGTCATCATTGAGTCAGTCCTTACAGCAACATTTCTTCAACTTGAACTATGATTTCGTGTTGTGGGCTTGCCTGCGACGGGTCGCTTTCTATCGACATCAGCACATTATCTGGAGAATTGACTTGGAAATCGTCAGTACCTTGGAGTCTGCATGCATCAATGGCAGGTTTCTCGCCTTCGATGTCAGTTTCCATCATTGACTTGCGATCGAAGGATTCCATGAAATGTTCGACATCGACTCATTCATTCACATCTCATGGATTGTGCTGGGTACTTTGAGAACCATTGACATTACTGGTGTCTCTCTCACGCTTGTTAACAGTTTACATTATTGACTGGTAATCAAGTGGTTTCTACCATGTTCGACATCGACTCATTTATTCGCATGGCTAGAATCGTACCAATTCGGGAAGTAGAGATGAAGACCCTGGATCTAGTTTCCACCATCCAGGCTGCGAGGAGTTTTGTACTCATTATATAGTAGACCAATTATAAACAGATGGCTGCGTCCATACTATGTCTACATGAGTCTACGATTATGATGTACTATAAAATCATTCCTGTATCAGAGTAGTAGTTAGTCTGTTAGTTAAAGTTTTTGATCTGAGTATGGGAATGCCTACCTCAGCGATGATATAATCTTATACATGTATTTTGTGTTGAAAATTGCAGGTTCTAACTGGGCTCTCCACAAGATAATCCTTGAAATGATAAAGTACTTCACCCTTCCTAGATGATATAAAACCCTAATCTATTACAGGCTTCGCACTTTAGGGGGCAATCTGTTACACTAAAATTTGTCACCATGACTATCTGCAGTTAGTATGGCTCCATTAACAGTCATACTATCCTCCTTGGCAAGCCTCATACCTCTGCTCTCCATGTCAAACTTCAAAAAAGAGAGAAAGTCATTAAAAAACATGTTTATCTCTGGGTACGCAGGTTCTCTCTACCTTTCCTGTGTGTACGCATCCCAAGCTCATGTAGCTGCGTACTAGTACGCTCTGTAAGCCAAGTTTTGGGTGCGTACTCCTGTAAAGGTCAAAAGGCGCGAGTTTCATCTTTAAAAAGTTACTTGTGGTCACTTCTAGAGCTTTCTAGAAGAGTGTTTGACGTTTATTGAGCGGCTCCAGATGGTTCATGCATCCCTATGATAGAGGAACTTATCCCATCAAGAGAGGAGCTACCCCATCCAAAAGAGGGAGTATCCCATTGATGTTGGAATTGAATAACTTCCTCTAGAACACTATAAATACAGGCCTTGGGCCAGGGGAGGGGAGGTTGAAAGCTGAACATTTCAAAGGGTAGATGCTGCTGGAATTAGGACTTCCATTGTAAGCTTGTGAGGAGAGATTACCATCCTTTCTTGTTTCATTTGGAAGTGGGTGAGCTTGTCAAAGTAGAGGAAAACTCTTGCTGGACCCTGGGAGGAACTTGCACAACACCAAGGCTCAGGTTGTAATGGTTTCTTTTTTTGTTTCCTTAATACAAATAAGTCCATTCTTCTCAATGATTTGTTGTTAATGAATTGTTTCATATACTCCTTGGTCTATATGTTGAATATGCTTTGTTTTATGGATTATTCAGGTGTTATGTAATCGTTTGATTGTTAGTGTATGCAGGTTTCAAAGTGAAGGAGGATCTCATCCGGATCAGCGAGGCTGGACTGCTACAACGAGCGTTGGACTTGAGGTAGGATCAAAATCCACTTGGTTTCTCATAGAATAATGCATGTTTAGAGAAGGATTGCTCTTAATTGTCTTTTTTGTCACTAGAGAGTCTTAGACTCCTAGGGAGGTAAGTTTTGTCCGCAAAAATAACTCTTTCTGCATGACAATATACTCCAACACTTGCCTATTACTCTGGAAGGGAAGATGGTCAAAGTGGAGGTCGAAGTTGTCGATGAAAATTTAACTTACAACCTCCTTTTAGGATGAAGCTAGACATATGCCATGTGAGCCGTGGCTTCATCTCTATTCCATGTCATTCATTTCCTTCATCAGGGGAAGATCGTCATAGTAGACCAGTTGTCCTTCTTCGCCTCCTCCTTCGATGGAAACATGCCTTTCGTGGAGTATACCTCTATTCCATGTGAGAGTGTGGGTGCTGGACTCTTTAAAGATCCTGCCCTTATGGGTGTTTTTTCACTCCTACCTCCCAACATTGCTCCCATTAATATGATTTTTGTTCGCTCTGATCCTTGGATTCTTCCTCCCATTGATCAAATAGATTCTTGGGGCGATGAGATGTTGTTGAGTCCTGCCGAGCTCAACTACATTGAAATTGTTTCTGCTTCCGCTCCATCCTCCGAATCTGCTCCTTTGAGCAGAGCTCTCGACTTGTATATTCAATCCCCTTGGCTTGGAGATGGTGCTTCTTCAGACCCTTTAAAGGAAATTTTTCCTTCTGATGAAGCGATTATTGAGACCATGTCTTTCGAGGAACCCCCTTGGTCTGATCATCACCATCGTTCCTCATTTCTCCCTACCCATCGGGAAATGCTTACCTGTCTTGAGCGGTTTGCTTCTTGTCTCCCCTCCCAACCCCTTCAGACACCTATCCAGATCCATCAAGTGTCTTCTTAAGGGAATATGGGAACATTATGCAAACTCAGCCAATCGACATCTCTATTAAATCAAGGATTGCTGAGCACATCCATGTTGGAATAACCTATACTCCAGAGGAGATTCAGCTTTATACTGGTCTTTTTCATGAATTCCGTGATGTGTTTGCTTGGTCTTACGAAGAGATGCCCGGCATCGATCCTAGCATCATGGTGCATGAAATACCTACCTATCTAAGAGCTAAACCTATTCAACAACGTCTACACCCCGTGCACCCCCGAAAGGCTACAAATATTAAAGCGGAAGTTGAAAATCTTCTTAAGGCTGGTTTTATTACCCCATCCCACTCACAGATTGGGTCTCTAATATTGTCCCTGTGACTAAAAAACAGGGCACTATCAGGGTATGTGTTGATTATCGTGATATTAATCGGGCCTATCCCAAAGATAACTACCCTACACCCTTCATCGACCAGCTCATTGATGAGTGTGCCGGGACTGAAATATACTCATTCATGGATGGTTTTTCTGGTTATAACCAGATTAATATTGTGCCTGTGAATCAACACAAGACTGCCTTTATCTGTCTGTGGGGCGCTTTCGCTTATAAAAAGCTCCCCTTCAGTTTAAAAAATGCCAGTGCCACCTTCCAAATCGCAATGTCTTACACATTTCATGATATTCAACACATTGTGCAACCTTACCTGGATGACCTTCCGACTCATTCAGCAAAATGCCAAGACCATCCAACCCACCTTCGCAAAATTTTTCTCCATTGTAGACACTATCGTATCTGGCTTAATCCGCATAAGTGTGTCTTCTGTGTTGAGTCAGGCAGACTTCTCGGGTTCATCGTCTCCTAAGAGGGTATCCATCTGGATCCCCTTAAATTCAAAGCCATCATGGATCTTCCTACTCCTGCTTCTTTGCAGCAATTGCAGAGTTTGCATTGTAAAGAAAATTTCTTACGGCGATTCATTCCAAATTATGCCAAAGTGGCCAAAGGCTATACGCGGTTATTAAAACACGACACCCCTTTTCTTTGGGATATCGTTGCATAAGAGTCATTCGAGCACCTCAAGGCCCTCCTTGTTTCTGCTCCATTGTTACATCCCCCTGATTATCACTGGGACTACACTCTTTATTTATCCGCTGCTGATACCACCATCGGCATGGTTCTAGTTCAAGACGATGATGATGGTACTAAGCATGTCATTTATTATCTCATCTGCAATCTGCTTGCTACAGAAACTCGTTATGCCTATGTTGAGAAGTTGGAATTGGTTGTCATTTGTGCCATCCAATGTTTCCGCCATTATATATTATTTTGCACCATGACTATGATTTTTGTTTGCAACCAAATGACGTACATTTTGTCACGTCAGTTACTGGTGGGAAAATACTCAAAGTGGATTGTCATCCTTCAAGAGTTTGACTTGGAGTTCACCACCACCAAGTCCAAGAAGTCCCTCGTCTTCACTAAGTTGCTTTTCTCTCTGCCATCTATTACCGTGCCATCTCGGTTAAAGGACCATATTCCGAATGAAACTCTGTTCTTGATTAGTACCCTCGATCCTTGGTATAGGGATATTATTGTCTATCTTCAGATGTCCTCTTTTCATCATGATTTGTCCAAGGATGCTCGACGACAGATTCACCATCATTCTCAACCTTATCATATTATTGGGGACACCTTGTACCGTCTCGCCGCCGACTCTGTTCTCCGTCAATGCTTAACATTCAAGGAAGTCAAACGAGTTCTAAATGACTGCCATTCTGGCACCTGTGGTGGTCACATGTATGGGTATGTTACTGCTCAGAAGATTCTCCATGCTAGTTATTTTTGGCCCTCTATCTTCAAGGATTGCATTCTTGCCGTCCGCTCTTTTCATGAGTGCCAAATCTACCAATGGAAGATGCGCGCACCTCCCGCTCCATTGCACCCTATCATTACCATCGTCCCTTTTGCCAAATGAGGCATTGATTATGTGACCTGTAGCCCTTGCTTGACCGGGGGGCATGGGTATATCATCGTTGCCATTGATTATTTCACAAAATGGGCCAAGGAGATGCCTACACTATCTGAGGACGGTCACACAGTGACGCAATTTTTATTCAATCATGTTATTTCACGATTCGGAGTCCCTCAGGCTATCGTCACTGATCACGGTAAACACTTCCGTAATCATATGATGACTAAGCTAACAACCTAGCTAGGCTTGTAGCATGATAGCTCGACACCATAGTATCCTCAGGCCAATGGCCAAGTCGAAGTTGTCAACAAAGTTCTAGTTACAATGCTTCAATGCACCATTGGCATGCACAAGTCCAACTGGCATTTGATGTTGTTCTCTGCCTTATGGGCCTACCAAACTTCAGTGAAGGATGCCACCGGGTTCACCACATTCCAATTGGTTTATGGTCTAGAGGCTACCCTTCTGATTGAGTGTGAGATCCCTTCTTTGAAATTAGCTGTCGAATTACTCCCCAACACTACTCCAGTAGAAGAACGTCTTCTCTATCTAGAGCGACTAGACGAGACCTGTCGACTAGCCTCTCTAGCCATTGAAGCACAGAAGAAGAGAGTGAAAACTCACTTTGATCATACTGTCCATCCTTGTTCTTTCATTGAAGGAGATTTAGTCCTGCTTTATGATCAAGCAAATGATAAGCTGGGGGTAGGTAAATTCAAGCCTATGTGGCACAGGCCTTATATTGTAAAGCGAGTTTTGCAAAAAGGGGCCTATGATTTGATTGATTATGAAGGTAACCCTCTAGATAAGCCTTGAAATGGGCTTTATCTGAAAAAATATTATGCATGAACCCCATGCATTCTGATTTGTACATATGTGTGTTTTCAGCAAGTTTGTTGTGTGTGTGTTTTCATGTCTAGTTTGGTGTGTAGGCATAATTACCACTTATTGTGTCTTTTTGCTTCTTGTGCAGATGTCTGGTACACCTTATGTTGGTTTTTCTAATGGTGCCTACCGCAGTACCCGTAACCTTTCTTCTGTGGCATGGGTGATCTACAATCCTCACGGTGAGTTAGTAGACCTTCAAGGTGTTTTTCTGGGTTGTACCACAACCAATGTTGTTGAATATAGTGTTGTTATTGAAATACTGACCGAGGCTATTAACCTTGGCATTCGTTCATTGGTTGTGAATCTGGATTCTCAGCTTCTTGTCCACCAGCTTAATGGGCGTTATTCCGTCAGAGATCATCGGATTTTAAGGTTGTATTTATGTGTTAAATTGTTAGAAAGGAATATTTATTTTATTACATATCAACACATCCCAAGAAGATTAAACACGTTAACCGATGCATTAGCAAACCATGTATTAGACATACATTTTTGTAACATGTAATCAAAACAGCATATAGAAGCATTCAAAACACAATAATGAACCATAGGAATATATATATCTAATATATATATATATATATATATATATATATATATATATATATATATATATATAGATATATATATATATGTATGTAGTATGTATGTATGTATGTATGTATGTATGTGTATATCTATATATATATGTATGTATGATGTATGATGTGTAATTATATATATATTATATATATATATATCAATATATATATATATATTATATATATATTATATATATATATTGTGGTGCACCGAGGCGCTCAAAAAATAAGTGTATATGTCCAAATAAAGTCTGTGTCCTCCATACATCCGAGACACATGTCTCTCAAAAAATCAGTAGGAAATAAAACCTAGGCATCTACTGTGGTGGGTTATGCTCCCTATAGCACACCACTGCTTGTGTGACTCGCCTCAATAGTTGGTGCACCCTGGGTATCAACCCTACTATATGTATCTAGAACTATATAGGGACCTCCTTGATCCCCATGTAATCAGGGATCCCCTCCGTCAAGCCCTCCAGATTTTGGGCCACTGTCTCCACTGAACTGCCAGCTGGGGGAGCCAAAGTCAACTCTCTGATGTCTTGTGGATCCCTCCATGCCTCTAGAGCTAGTCTCGCAAGCCTCACTGGTCCCACATCTACAAATACCATAAAGTACATCATTATGATATATGCATGAAAAAATCTAAAAAACATCGTAAAAGATAAGATACAAAAGTAATGTGATCAAGTGTTTTATTGCCATCGTCCCACTACTCGCCCACGGGCAGCTACATGTCGGGGCCTCCATGACAAGTCCATACCAGTATATGGCCAGTCCTCGATGAAGATCATCTGGCGATCCAGCCACTCATAGAATAGTGTCCCCCATGACACTGGTCATCCGCCACCCCCTCGTGGCATAACATGTGCCCACCGTGTGATCCTGGTCTCCCGCGGTCTACGCCTGTCCAAGTCCATATCCTGTAACTAAAGCACCGGCAGCCACTCCAACATGAGTGCGATCAAGATAGACCCATAGACAAATTGTTTCACCTCCCCATGGCAACAATTGGTGAGTTGTCTCTTCATGTTGGTCATCATTGTTTCCGCCTAGTTGAACATGGTCGGGTTGAGGCATTCAAGAGCCAACTGGAGTTGGGTCTTTATTGCCTCATGTTGGGCTTGGAAGACTGCTGCCCTCATCACCATAAATAGAATTGCACGAAGAACCAAGTCTTCCATCGTCAGAATTGCCACCTTCTCACTTTTTGATTTGTGTGCCCGTGGGCACACTCGTGCCATCAGCATGTCTAGTGATTCGCTCCCAGTTTGTTGGCCCTCTAGAATTGGCCTCTCGCCGTGACAGGACAATCCAGTCAAGAAGTATATCTCCGTAGCGTCGAACTCAATGTCTCTGCCTCGGATAATGAATTTTTTGTCTGTTGGGTTCCAAGCATGAATTAGCAGCTCTAACAACTCGGGTTGGACCCGAAGGTGCAAAGTGAGGAAGAATTTTAGCAACCCGCATGCACGTAAAGCATTTCAGCACCCAACATCAGCGAAGGCTTCCTCATCGTTGACGTTGTGAGTTCGTTCCTGCCAAACAAATGCCATGATGCCCTGCGTGACAAGAAAAATGAAGTAGAACTCCTCTTATTAATTTAAATTCATAATTTACACAAAAATTCAATTTAACGTCACCGTCCTTTCTAAAACAGCGGCGACGATGCTGAGTCCACAATTTGTTTTTGCCGTGATCATCGCAAGAATACATCAGATTCTCGCGATGATCATGAAGGTGTTACGTGTAAATCACGCTCGGTCATCGTGGACCCAAGCAGCTTTCCTGCAAAAAACCGAGAGGCAGACTCGAATTTGAAAATCTGCCTAAATACACCTACCTAACACTAAATTGCATAAAAAAAACTACTAAAATGCAGGCAAGGAGAAATGTACTTACTTGGTGGAGGTTTTAGGACGAACCGTGGATGGATGAGACCGGAATTAGCTTGAGAACTTTGCTCAGGTTGGTGCTCCAAATGCTCCAAGGTAAAATGAACAGTGCAAATGGTAAAAACAAATGACTTACCCCACCCTTTTTATAGTAATTTTGTTAAGCATTAAAAAAAATTACTTTAGGAAGTGGGTTTTTTCATTTTTATTGCATGGTTAATTGGATTTTTTGGTTTTTAACTGTGTTTCCGCATATATTAATCATTTATGTCGAATGGGTTTTACATTTTACGTGTTTTGTGCAGAACTACAGGTAGTGGAGTTATGTCGTACTTCGTGTGCACTTGATCTGTAAAGTCTTCTTTAACGCTCTTTTCTGACTTAAAAGATGAAAAGATAGCCAAGTTATCCCTTTTGACTCGTTAAACGAAATGAGAGGCGGTCTGCTTTAAGCTCTTTTTCGACCATATAAACGTGAAAATATTGCCGAGATTTTGTCGTTTCAGGCTCGTTATTGGTTACAAAATGACATGGTTTCGATCGCTTTTCTACTTTTTCGGGTCGAGGTCACTAATCACGAAACGTACTCCTTGATTGTAATGGTTAAGCGGTTCTTTCGAGTATTGTTTTATACTTTTTCGGCCTCGAGAGACACAAATCTACGAAAAAGGACCCCCCTGGAGTTTTATTTTCCGTGTCTTTTTCAAACTCCCTAAACATGAAAAAGACTTCGAGTTTTACCTATGTCGTACTCGTTAAACCCTGACGACATTGGACTCATCGCCATGACGAGACTTGAGCTTCTCCTCCCTAGGGCTCGTTAAAATATTACTAGGTTGGATTCAACCGAAGGTCAAACTTATTTTACAAGCATATGCTAACCCCTTCAAGCCTGTTTTCAAAAATAATTGGGGTACTCACCAGCAATGGTGGGCGAAAATTTGGAAATCATCATTGATTATCTATGGCAGCTAGTCACTCTTGAACATCGACACT
Organism: Pinus taeda; assembly: GCA_000404065.3. NCBI lineage: Eukaryota > Viridiplantae > Streptophyta > Pinopsida > Pinales > Pinaceae > Pinus > Pinus taeda. The sequence goes on from APFE031686405.1 coordinate 9,909, forward strand.
TTTGCTTCTTGTCAGGTTGGGATATCCATACATCGTCATTTGGCCTTCTGCGGTTTTGGGCTGCCATTTAGCCTCATTCCATCTGATCCATGTTGTCTCCATCAAGCTTCTGATCCCTTGGTACCTGAATGCTTCCACCCTCCGGAGTCGCGTCGCCGACATGTTCAAGAGTATAATCCTTCTGCAGTTTACATCTTTACCTCCTCCTCTGATACTCTATTTCACCATCTGCCATTTGTTCCCTATCTCGTGTCATTGATGGGGGAAACATTATGGCCCTCCTGCGACGTATCGTCTCCTGTCGACATCAGCTCATTATCCAGGAGATTAATCTAGAGATCCCCTTTGGTACCTTGGAGCTTGTACGCCTCAATGGCAAGTTCTTCGCACCTAATGATCGACTTTCATCATTAGTCATCGATTGGGTGATTCCAAAAGTGTTCAACTTCAGCTCATTCTTCACACTTTTTGGATTATACTAGACAGTACCTTGAGATCCATTGGCATTACTGGTGGTTTCTCTCGCGCTTGTTAACAGTTTTGCTCATTGACTAGTAATCAAGCGACTTTCTATCATGCTCGACTTCAACACATCTATTCGCATGCTAGAATTTGTACTATGATCGGTTCAGTTTCAAGACCCCGAACTTAGATTACACATGTTCAAGCTGCATGGATTGGTTTGTGATTACATGACTCGTTGATGGATGGTTGCAACCATACCTGAGTCTTCATGGATGGTTGTGACCATACCTTTATCAATATGGTCTTATTAGCTGGGTGGTTGCATCCATACCACAGACCTAGTTCGTATGTCTTTTGGATGGCTGCGCCCATACCTAGACTACATGTATTTCACTATCAGAGATATCAGTTGTACCTGCGCCTGCAGGTTCTTCCAAATGGTGTTCCCGCTTAGATAGTTTTGTAAAGAATTTCACCCCTCCCACTCTCTTGGGCTTCATACTTTAGGGGGCATCTGTTACACAGTAATTTGTCACTGCCTTCACCCTAGTCCTTCTACTATGTCATGTTTCCAAGTAAAACATGCTCATACTGAACAAATGCTCTCTTATGTTGCAAATTGACCCACTTTTCCTAAGTTTTCTACCTCATCGCAAGAATGGACTTAATATACGTAATGGACAACGGTCGTAAATAGTCCAGCTGCGCTTCCAGCATAGAAGTACATATTTTTCTACGACAGTCAGATTTCATGCTCCAGTGCGAGGCTATCTACTATCTTTAGCAACAGTTTGACTGGCTACATTACCTACTAGTGATGTCAGCACTAAAGATTATTTATAAACTCGCGATGATCCAGATTGGGCGAATTCATTCCAACAGTTGGCCTTCTGGATGTCTCCAGACCTAGTTGTTGGCATAGTTTGTGTCACCCTTCCTCCTCTGGTATGGCAGTTTCATCATTTTCACTACCTTCCTTGGGGATGAGCTCTCTCTTCCACATTTTATGGAGACTCCTTCTCCTATTTAAACACTCACCTTTGATATGATCAAGCTAGTTGGTAATTTCTTGGATTGAGCAGTTTTGTTAGTGATTTTGGGTTTGATAGATAGTTGGTGTGGGTGTGACAAGTGTGGGATTGTTGATAGCTTGTGGAAGGTTGTGGAGTGCCCTTAACTTTGTGTAAGAGCTTATGAGTGAGAGAGAGACGTTGTGTGTTGGGAGATCCATCTTCAAAGAGTGAATGCTTGAGAAACATACTGGTTGGATCCTCTGGGAAGGCTTGCAATGTCAAGACTTTGGTTGTAAGCTTGCTCTTATTTCATTATTAATACAATCAATGATGTTTTCCTATGTCTTGAATGTAGTTTACTTGATAGTTCGTGACTTCTTGACTTTGTGAGTAAATAGATCATTGTTGTTTTCTGGTTACGTGCTATGTTGTATTTCCTTTGCATTGTTTCAGGTTGATCACTCATTGAGGAGAAGGAAGTAGAAGCTGGAGCAGCGCAACGGAACTTCATCGACCACCGGTTGAGGTAGGTCTCCAACTATGACTATTTAAGGAAATCTATTGTTGATCTGTCTTTACTGTGACTAGACCCACTCTAGGGCTAGAGGAGTTGTCTCTGTCCATAGAGGGAACACTTTCCTGCATCACAGGAACTTCTACCACTGCAACAATATATGTTTTCAGGTCATATTCATTTAAAAGGAAGGACATTCTTTTCTTCTAGATGACGTAGTTGGATTCCCCATCCAACCTTTCCTGATCACGAAGCCCAGTAGTGGCCATCTCAACAAAATGTCAAAAATCTCCTTTTTCCTTCTGCTTGTCAGTTGTTTAGCTATTCACATTCCTTTTTGGAGTGAGAATAATACCTCACAATGATTGTTGATCTGCAAGGAAAAATTGAACTTCTTGAGACTAGGAGTTCCCTAAGGAAAATTTTCCCTCTGTGTGTGCTCTTCTTCCTTCCACGCGATGTTGGCTCTGCTCTAGCAAACTACTACAAAAATAATTGCTTCCAGCCAGAGATCTACTCAACGAAAAATCTGGGTTTCTCCCTTTGCCTCTGGAATCACTCAATCTAGTAGGATCACATTTTTCTACCCCTCACTCATAAAAAGTGAACCTCTTCAAGTAACCCGACCTCCTAGTAGAATGATTCCACTGCCCTTGGGAATTTCGGTCTGCTTCCCACAATGAGTATCAAAATTCCTTCTCTCTTCACCTCTGAGCTCTTTGGCTAATCCACTGCACTTTAATACCATGTGAAAATTCCGAAAACATAAATCCTTCTGCAACAACTGGAAATTATTATCCTAATTGTTAATTTTATCTAACAATTTATTTTTTGTTTGCTATAACAAATACTGAATAAATTACACTACAATCTACACAAATAAAACTATGGAAGAATAAACATTGGAAGAAATGCTAGCACACACACATAAAAATAACACAATTATTTTTGGACAATTGTCCCCGAAAAAACCCAACTTTTAATGCCAATGCAATAGCTAAGGATTTTATTATTAAGCAGCGGTGAAATAATTTGAGTACAATCTGGATGCTAAATACTAGAAATCCTATAGAGAAAATACTAGCAAAAATTTGGTAAGGAATTTTCCTCACCCCACAGGAAAATCTGAACTCTGACCACGACTCCAAGTGAGTCGTCCAAACTTCCTCTGCATAGCCACTGCATCACTTTAGCACAATCCCTTCTACACTTAGTATTATTTAGCCTCTCCTCAAGCTGTTTGGTCTGTTCTTTTTGGGAAAATGTCTCTCCTGGCCTCCAGAACCTTTGTCTAGATTCTAGCACTAAAACTCATCTTTCCCCAACATAATCATAACTACCTCTAGAGGCTATTGCGTTTCCCCAATTTCAGCCTCTTTATGGCTCTTTTTCCTTCCTACAAATTCACACACTGTATATGGAAATATTCCCCCGACTTCAATTCCCCTATCACTCTCTCATTGCTTCAATCTCAGGTTCTCTCTCCATCAACTAATTTTTTCTACTCTGGAAATTGATCTACTCATGAAATAGAACCTCTCAAGTGTCTTCTCCATCACAACATCGATCTCCTCTTATAATCCTTAGTTGGGGCACCAACGACCAAAATTAAAAGTTAATCAGTGGATAGGGTCATCCTTAGATTGATCCGTGTGCATTTCTAGATGATTCTTGCCTTAACTTAATTAATAATGATTAATTAACCATATTCCCTAAGTTTAGACTTAGGAAATATTTAGAAATTGGTTAATAGTCTAATTAAGTCATTCCTATGTGGAATTTCTAGAAAGTATTTATGGGTTTTGTGGATCTCATGTATTCTACCCTCTCCACAAAATTTCAAGGCTAGAACACATTTGATGCTACAAAAACAAACACTCCCTCTTACCGAGGAATGTGTTTTAGTGCTACTACACCCTTTGTAGCAGCACGCTATCTCTGCATCATCTTATGTCACACTACTGATGTCTAGTCATAATTCCCACCAACCACTGTGCAACTCTGATATATGTTGCATCTATGTTGCTGCTAACCCTATTGAAATGTTGTCAACACTGCATCTTCATTGCAACTCCCTATCATCTGTTGCTGCTACAAATGCAACATTTGCAATTATTGAAAAGCATCCAAATATTGAATCAATTGTGATCAGTATGATGCATCTATCTCCTGTGTCTCTAACTGTTACTAGCATATACACCGTCACTTAAGGATCTACACTGCTACTCACTTTGGACTATGCCAATTCTGCACTACACTCCCCAACATCTGATCACTGCTACTCTCTGTAACTATCACTCTCGCTTCTCACTGAATCAATTGTCACTAATCCATCCTACTACTGAATACTATGGGCCCCCATAGCAAGGTATTGATCCATGAGGTTGACTCCTCAAGGATCCTTCCCATTTATAGTGCTCTGGGGCTACAATACCAAATCTCCCCACCTCACTCCTAGAGGTATATCAGCAAACATGGCGAATTCTTCCTCTAGCCTGGAGGATATATTATCGATCTGTGCTAAAGTTTCATATTAGTCCTACTTCTCCTCCTTTTCCTTCTTCCTGAGAGGACATTGGGTACTGTAGTGACCAAGTTCACCACACCTGAAGCACTTGACCTTCGGCAGGTCCTTCTTCTTCTTCCTCTACTCACCGTATCCTTGACTGGGACCTTTTGATGCGAGGGCCATGTTCTCCTCCTCCTTCACCACCTTCGATCCATTGTTGAATACCACTGATGGAGGCCTTTAGAATAGTTCGCATCAATTCCTCTTGCTACAAGTCATCCCACATCCTATCCCAATTTGGTATCTTATCTCTACCCAATAGGCTTTGGAAAAAGACATGTCAGTCCTTGGAGACAATTTTCAATGCTAATCGCACTAGCTCCGTATGTTAAGGCATTGCCCCAACAATTACAAGTTGGTCTTGATCTCCTGAATCCTGGTGAGGAAGGGGTCTATGCCTTCTCCCTTCTGCACATTGACACACCTAAAATTCTCCTCTAGGTACATCTTTCGCTGCTTGAAAGTACCCTGGTATAGCATGTAGAGAGCATCCCACATCTCTTTAGTAGTATCTTTGCCAGTTATGTGTGAAACAACACGATCCCAAACTCCATATAGGATCAATTGTTTCGCCAACACCATCTTCTTTATGTACTCCTTCAGCTAATTTTCATGATAGAGAATTGTTATCACTACATTGATATATGTTTTAAGGTCATATTCATATAGAGGGAAGGACATCCTTACCTTGCAGATGACGTAGTTGGATGTCCCATCCAACCTGTCTTGATCACGAAGCCCAACGTGGCCATCTCAATGAAATTTCAAAAATATTCTCTTTCCTTCTACTCAGTTGTTGTTCAACTATTCGCACTCCCTTCTGGAGTGAGAATATTTTCTCACAATGACAGTTGATCTACAAGGAAAAATCAAACTTCTTGAGACTAGAATTTCCATGAGGAAAATTTTCCCTCTGTGTGTGTTCTTCTTCCTTCCACTTGACGTTGGCTCTGCTCTAGAAAACCATTGTAATAACCATTGCATCCATCTAGAGATCTGCTCAATGAAAAATTTGGATTTCTCCCTCTGCCTCTGGAATTTCTCGATCTGGTAAGATCCAATTTTTCTACCCCTCACTCAAAAAAATCGAACCTCCTCAAGTAACTCAGCCTCCTAGAAGAATGGCTATAGTGCCCTCGATAATTTTGTCCTACTACCCACAATGAGCAATGGAATTCGTTTTATATTTTCCTCTGAGATCTCTAGCTAACCAAATGCACTCTAATACCATGTGAAAATTATGAAAACCATAATCATATTGCAACAATGGGAAATTATTCTCCTAATTATTAATTTTATTTAATAATTTAATTTTTGTTTTCTATGAAAAATACTGAATAAATCACTCTACAATCTACACAAATAAAATTGTGAAAGAATAAACACTAGAAGAAATGCTAGGACACACACGTAAAGATAACACAATTATTTTTGGACAAATGTCCCCGAAAAACCCCAAATCAGGAAAACTGATGTGGCAGCTGGGGGTTTTTTTATCAAGCAACAGTGAAGTAACCTAAGTACAATCTAGATGCCAAATACTAGAAATCCTACAGAGAAAATACTTGCAAAAATCTGGTAAGGAATTTTCCTCACCCCACAAACAAATCTCGGCTCTCACCACAGCTCCAAGTGAGCTATATAAACTACCTTTGTGCAGCTACTATATCATCCTAGCGTAGTTTCTTATGCACTCAGTCTGAATTAGCTCCTCCTCAAGCCATCTGGGAAAATGTCTCTCATGGCCTCTGGAACCTCTGTCCAACTTCTGACACTAAAAATCATCTTTCACCAACAAAATTGAAACTACCTCTAGAGGCTACTATGCTACCCCAGCATCAGCCTCTTTATGGCTCTTCTGCCTCTCTGCAAATGCACTCACTGGATCTATAAATATTCCTTTAACTTCACTGTCTTTTCCCCTCTCTCACTCCTTCGATCTGAAGCTCTCTCTCCGAAAACTGGCTGCCACTATTTTGGAAATTGATCTACTCATGAAATCAAACCTCTCAAGTGTCTTCTCCATCACCACATCGACCTCCTCTTATAATCCTTTTTTGGAGCACCAATGGCCAAGATTAAAACTTAATCAATGGCTAGGATCATCTTTAGATCGATCTGTATGAGTTTCTAGATGATTCTCACCTTGACTTAATTAATACTGATTAATTAACCATATTCCCTAAGTTTAGACTTAGGAAATATCTAAAAGTTAGTTAATAATCTAATTAAGTCATTTCTAGGTGGAAGTTCGAGAAATTATTGGGTTTTGGAGATCTCATGCATTCTAGCCTCCCACAAAATTTCAAAGCTAAAACACATATGATGCTACAAAACTAACAAAAACAATAATTTTAAAGGTGCATGTGGCTAGAGGAGAGAGAGGAGTCTCTAAACCTAAGGTGGTACCATCTGCTATGGCATGATCAAATAAATTTTCTACTAATTCCCTTTTAATTACTTGTAATCCTTTATAGATTTAATCAAAGCAAATATACTCTAAACCACATGGAAATGAACAATCTTGGCATTGATTATATAGAGTGGATTCAAGATTAATGTTAGAGTATAATGTGCACAAAAATAGCTAGTCGGTATTCCCTAACCATTTGGCATTGAAATCTAGTTTGAAGAGGTAAAGGGCTAAATACAATTTTTTTATGTTTTCAACTCACATTATTAAGAATGTAGACCCATGCTCTACAATATACAAGTTGTTTTGGGAAAAATTTCAAGCTAGCTCTTAGGCTCATCATCAACCACAAGAATGATGCCAAGCTTATTCATCTTCGTTTTCATTAATAGATACATCAACATCATTTATAAGACAACATCTATATATCCTCAATTTTCATTTGACATCTATATTTACCATGGTGTTGATGATGCTAGACCCACCAACATTTAGGGGATTTCCCTGGTATGAATTCCCAACTAGACCTCACATCATTTGGTGTAGGAGTCCCATTTGGTACAATGGCCCAATTTCCATTGTCTTAGAGATTTGCCTTAGCTCTTGTTGTTCAGCACATGAGAGTATTATGCTTGTATCTTCAAAAAGCAAGGTGAGTATTCCTAGTGAGTGTTGTAATGTAACTTGTGTCTGGGTTATCCTACTGTAAGGGAGAGGGTAAAATTGAGCCTCTAGATGAGAGGTAATAGCACCAGCCAGTGAGAGACAAACACGAAAAACAAAAAGTGTATGTCCAGAATCCAATGGAGTAGTCCACAGCACATGCGGAAATTGTTAAAACCAAAGTGAAAGGGAAAAACACGTACACCATCCATTAGAGTAGTCCACATGGAAGTGAGAGTAGTTATAACCAATAAAACAAGAATGGTCTGTCTAATGTCCTGTGGAGTAGTCCACACGGACGAGACAATAGCGACAAACAATACAAGACATCTTCAAAAATGTAAGTACTAGAATCACCAAAGTGGTTCAACTATATTAGTACTGGTTAAGCAAACATGCATTACAAATGTTTAAAGAGTAGTCTTACAAACATCTACAAAACATGTGTGAAAACGTGTTGGCCTAAAATAGTCTTGTGAATTAAGAAAAAGTCCCAACACACATTTGTACACCATACATCACTAGTCCCAGAAGTGGGACATTGGAGCCACTCCTCGCTCCTCAAGGAACATACTACAAACTCTAAATGCTATGTCGGAGGAGCCAAGGTGAAACATCCTTTTCTCATACAATGGGAGGGGTATATATAGCTGTTAGAGTCGGTCTGGTCAGTCCTCCGTTAGAGATCAAAACTCTTTATGCATTTCATTTTTAGGTGTCCCGCTCCATTCACCCAGTTGCATTCCGCTAGGGGCAAGCCATAATCTGACGGAGGAGGTCATGCTAGTCATTCCCCATCATGTCTGGCTCCTGCTGGCTCGAGTCTTTTGTCAATGATCACTAAATCCCATGACAGTCAAGGTCTGGTCCTTTAAAGGACATAAGTCATTTTTCGATAGTTAGGTCTAGGGATTCATCAATTTGGTCTTCAAACATATTCAATAAAGCCATGCAGGCTAGAGTGAGGCCCTCACACAGTTATGATTCAGAGAGTTTCATCGTCATGTGGATAGACTTCGACTCTTCTTCAAAACACTATTTTAAAGAAAAGTCAAACAGTGTCATTAGTGATAAAATTTTCAAAAAAGTCGTTAGTGGATTCCTTCAAATGCAGTCATGGTTTCCATGGCCAAATGTCCTAGAATGCAATCCCTGCAAAGAGTGCCGAAAATTTCATCATTTGAGATAAAATTTCAAAAGGAAAGTGAAAATCAGTGTGTTTTAAAGTCAGTGAAAAAGTGTCAAAACATAACATTAGAAAAATGGGTTTTTGAAGAAGAAAAAATTTAACCCATCACTCTCAGGTCTTTATATACAAGTTTCCACCAAAATCAGAGGCATTGTGCAAATCAAGTTCATTGGGAGACATTGCAAAGTGATTAGGATTGCATCGTGCGTGTTTGGAGCAAGTTGTAGGAAGTTTTAAGGGTGTGCCACATACACACAGGGGCGCGGTGTACACAGAGCCATCCCTCAATGTATCTTTTCAACGGGCGCAATGCACAACTAGGGCACGGTGCACTGGGTTTGGCGTGCATCGCACAGCCACAAAGGGCCCAAATCATGCCAAATCACTTCAAATTGATTGTGAAGCCCATCAAATTGACAGGTAGGCTCTATGTCATGACTTGTTCATCAAAATTTATGGATGATATGGTGGTTCTTGGCTATGTTCAATTGCCACAAAACTCATAAGACAAACCACTCACAAAACATCAAAACCATGATGGCTAAGGTTGCATAATTGAGGTATTGAGGCTAAGGTTCCATTTTCACCTACCATTTTTCCCTAACCTCCCTTTCTCATTTTTCCTATTATCCCTACCCTAAAACACTACCAATCCCTATTCCCTTTCCCCTCCTCTTATTTGTCAACTTAACACCCCAAAACCATACCTTGTCAAAACCCTACCCTATCAAATACCCAAACCCCCTACAGATCCTTAAACAAACTTCTCCCTGTAACCCCTATTCCCATCATATCACTCCCTTCCTAATACTCCCTTTGTTCATTGTTCCCCTTGGTGGCAGATATCACAAGAGCACCCAGCTTCACACCATCATCAAAGGGCAGCCTAAGTACAGTATACATAGCAATCATGGCATCACGACATTCATCAGAGTATGAGATGGAGACACAAAGTGACTCATCCTCGGAAGAGCAGGCTCCCAGGAGACATCACAAGAGTGGAAAACATGTTAGGGATGAGCCCACTACCCTCACTGAATTACAAGCATGCCCTCTTGCCATGTCATGTTTCCAGCACCTAGCATGTTTTGAATTTTTTCAAAGGGTAGCTAATGTCAAAGTTCATCATGAGTTGGCCCGTCTTTTTGTACTTAATCTACATGGAGGTCAATCTATCTTGGTCGGGGTCACCTTCACATTGACACCTGAAACTATCTCAATGGCAACAGGCATACCAAATGTTGGAGAATAGTGGCATAAGAAAATGAAGGTGGATAGGCAACACTATGAGCTTTACACTAAGGCCAGATTCTTGAGTCAGCTCACAAGAGTCTTCCCATTTAGATATTTGAAGGATGAGTATGCTCTACTCATGAAATTGATCATGATGTACTTCAGCCCTGAGGGGAGGTTCTCTCGACTATATGCCTATCACATCAGGTTACTCATGCACTTTACCAGGGTGAGGATGATGAACCTCCCATTTTTCATTTGTAGGAACATAGAGAGGATGAACACCTTCATGCAGCATAAGACCCCCCAGCAGTAGCTTAACAATGTTTATCACTTTTCTCTTATCCGGATTTTGGTGGATCATCAGTTGGGATTGCAGGGCATTGCTTGGGAGGACTTCATCTCCCGGGACCTCTTCAGCACTTCACAAGTACTATCAGAGGTATAGCATGAGATAGGTGGTCATTCTCATCAATATGAGCACCATGAGACCACGACTATGCCAGTATTCGTGACATATCAGAGAGGCAGTAGGCACTTGTTTGCAGCAGAAAAGCGAGTGTTATCTCCACCCAGGGTGGAAGGGGCCTCACTTACGGAATCGACTACATAGGTACAGGACAAGGGCAAGAAGCCCATGCATGATGAGGGCCCATCAGGTAACAGGAGACCGATTTCATCCTCATTCAGGATGATGATGCAAAGGTGGAGAACGCCAAACTCAGGATGACCATTCAGGAGCAGAACATGGAGATCCAAGACTTGTCACTCAATGTGGAGAGGGCCAAATGGATCATCAAGTATTTGGAGTAGAGGAACAAGCAATCTTGAGGACCAGCATGAGATCATGGAGCTGCAAAGCATCCGTGAGATTCGACAAGCTACCCAACAAAGGAGGATTGAGCTCACTACCTTGGAGCAAGAGATCAACAATGACCGTGAGTCCTAGCTAGAGCGAATCGACATCCACCTGGAGAGACTGTTGGAGAAGGCTGACAGAGACAAAACCATACTGAGGAGGATGGTTTATCATTACAAGGCACGGAACATGAGTGCAAAGGCTTGGATAAGGAGCTTGAAGGTGAAATTGAGCAAAGCAACAAAAGTGGCAAAAGAGGCAAAAGATAAAGATCGGCTTCGAATCTTGGCTGAAGCTTCTATGGCCCAACATAGTGCCTCTTAGAGAACCTCTAGCCCAAATTTCAAGAAATTTGGGACAATTTTGGTCACATGGAAATCTTTTGGTCAAAACACAAGTTTTTTCTCCCTGTGCCCGCGGCGCTTAGAATTGGGAGCTCCAAATTGGAAATGGCTTGCAATTTTGGATTTAGAATGCAAAATCACGACTAATGGTTCTTGGACAATAAATTTGGGCATGATTTGAGTCTCCAGGAGGTCAAAACCACCCAAAAAATGGCCTCTCTACCCCTATTTTGACACACAGGAAGCAGTCTTGGGATAATGAAGACTGGGAGGGGCAAATGAGCACCAAATCCAAAAATTCCACTTGGGTTGGAAATTAGACAGGACAGGCTTTCCAAAAATCACACTTGGGCACATTTTGGACTCCTACAAGTGCCTCAAAATAGGCTCCAAAGTGGCGCGGCGCATACAGAAAGTGTCACAACGCATATAGGAAAAAAGGCCAATTTCACCTCCATTTCACGAAATTTCGATTCGCGACTTCTCCAAGTGGGCCCTCTCATCTACATTTCACTTTTTCAGCATCTAAGGTGGCATTTAAATTATTTTCACTCCAGATTGGCTTCTATCCAAGTGGCAAAGGAAGGAAAACAGTCACCCAAGCCATTTGTCATGTTTGTAACGCTGCACCTGTAGCTAATGGTGGCTTTCCACCTCCATTTTGTAATGATTCGAGTAACTCCCCAAACCCTTGGGCATTTCTATCTCTTTCATGGCACATTCTATATATTGTATGCAAACTATTTGCAAAGGGTTGGTTGGCTTGTAACTTCTGGGAGACTGTGGGAAAGAAACTCTGTTTCTTCATTGTATATTTTGACAGAGGATTAATGAGAGGCAGCGGCTCCGTTTCATGAGATTCATGTGGTTTTGAGTGTAGCAAATGTGTCTCTTATGTTTCATATGTATTTTTTTATGTTTCATAGTTCATTTCATATTCATTTCCAGTGAAATTTTCTAAGCTAGATAAGGTAGAATTCAATTTTATTGCTCTGCCTGTGGGAAAATTTCATGTTCAGTGTTCTTCTTCTATTGAAAAGGATTCATGTTGTCCATGCCCTTTTCACCCTCCTAAGAAATCTCTCCATTCTGCGCTATCTTAAACTAAATTGCTAGGCTTGCCGCCTATCTTGCCTCACGAAGTAATATGTGCCTTTGTATTTCATCCTCTACTCATTGCTTTCCGTTGGTCCCATACCATCCCAGAAACACAGTCATTCATAAAAATCGTTTCTTGTATCCATATTCACTTACTAGCCTAAGATCAATATTTCACTGTAAGTCATCTCAGACCGTTTCATTTATCTATTCACTGAGTGTGACTCGGAGAGAGCCCTCTCCTGTTCTAGTAGGGCTAGCTACCAGACTGAGCGTGGTTTGTGCTTACCCTGAATTTTGCCTTCCTTCAGCCTAAGGTGGATTTAGGTACTAACATAGTGGCGACTCCACTGGGGAACCAAATCAATCCCCTTACTTCTCGATAATTCTAAGCTTCCGGATGATAAGTTTAGAATTGGATAGGCTAAGTAAGTTGGTTGTGCCCTTTGATTTTTCTCAATAGCATGCTAGCTTCTAGAAGATATACCAGAGCTAATCCATATCCAGATCCTCCGCACATCTATGAAAATCCCAATTTGATTTCAAGAATTCGTTTTCAAGAGAGCTCTATATCTCCCGTGTTCAAATCCCATTCATGCCCAGACATTTTTGAGTATATTGAAGAGCTAGAGTTTGATGAGAAGTTTGAACTATCGTTGTTCGAAACCAAATCCGAAAGGGTGGTTGACTCTACTGTCCACAATCCACAGTTTCTTTTAGACTTGGAGATGGAAAGGGCTAACCAGTCGATTGATAACTACATTATAGCTCAGACTCAAACTCCAATTGCTAGCCCCTTACGCACTGTGCACACTCCTCCAATACCTCCGAGGACAAATCCACCAAGAGTGATGGCTGCCCGTTTTGCACCTCTTGTTTTGCCTCAAATTTTAGATGATATGCCCGCAGATTATCAAAGCAAAATCTTGTTTTTTGATGGCACTCCTAACAACATTACTACTCAGCAACATGTGGACAGAATGGCAGATTTATATGAACTTCATGAGATCGATGCGGAGAATGTGACAATGAGAATTTTTGTACATACATTTGCAGGTAAAGTGAGGAAATGGTTCACAGGTTTGCCGGCTGCACGTATCGCTACCTTGGCTAACCTACAAAGACAATTTTTAAACCAATGGGAAGTGAAAAAGAATCCTCTTCAAATACTGGCCGAATATGAGCAAATCAAAAGAAACGTCGGTGAGTCAGTCCAAGACTATTGCATTAGATTCAATTCAGTTTATAACGAAATTCCAGATCATCTAAGGCAACCTGGGGGACTAGCCATGGTGAAGTTCCCAGATGGTTTTGATGCTGACATGGCTTATCAATTAAGAGAAAGAGAATCGGCCACAATGGAAGACATGCAAAAGATAGCGGTCAGTGTTGAAGCAAATCTACTGACCAAGAGGGCTAGAGCAAAAGTAGAGAAGAAGGTCACCGTAAAAGAAGAATCTTCCTCGGTAGATCAGCTACTTCGGAAGGTAGAGCAAATGCTTGAAAGGGTGAAACTTGAAAAACCAGAGCCACAAGTTAGAAATCCTAACTTTCGTGGTTATTAACAACCGCAATATAGAATAAGACAGAGAGATCAACAATCCCAAGAGCAAACTGCACAACAGCTAGTTCAGACACCTTTGCAGCAAAATTTTTTGCATGGACTGGAATCAGATGAGGACGTGAATATAATAGGTGAAGAAAATCACCTCTTTACTCCTGATGATTTGCCTATTTATCTCACTGAGGATGACGAGTATGGAGAGAGTTCAGCTGTCATTCTAGCAAGCGACACCGTCTTGGAGGAAGAATCAGATGAATACCAAAGAGGCTATATGAATGCTCTGTCCGCCAAACAGTAGCGATATCCGCTTAGAAACAGAGATGTGCCGGTCAAACCAATGTAGAAAAGGAAGGATGTTGAAGCATCAAAGAATGACTCATCAGTTGCACAAAGGAAAGGAAAGGAGGCGGTTGATCCAGAGAGCAGCAAATCACCATCAGCAGAACAATCACATCAGCAAGTTGCATCAAAAGAAAAGGAAAGGAAAGAAATCCCAATCAAAGAGGTAGAAAAGATTCCCGCTTTTAATATAGAGAATGAGATTTCTAAATTAAAGGTATCCATCCCCTTGACTGAAATAATGAAGAACAGCAGTTATAGAGGGCAGGTATCTAAAATGTTGAATTTGGACCCAATGTCCGACATGGTGAATGTCGAAGATGATCAACCTGAAATTATTTTTGGGCCAGCATCGAATGGTGAGTCTCCTGATAGTGATGTCCACTTTTTATATCAGTTTAAGATTGCATGATTTTGTGTTACATAACGCCATGTTCGATTCTGGAGCTTCTCACAATCTCATGCCCAAGGCTATCATGGATAAGCTTGGTCTGGACATCACCCGGCAATATCAAGATCTCTATTCGTTTGATTCCACCAGAGTAAGATGTATAGGACTCATCAAAGACTTGGTTTTGAGTCTGGATCAGCTCCCAATGAAGAATGTTTTGATGGATGTTGTTGTAGCAGATATTCCTCCAATGTTTGGCATGCTTCTTTCCAGGTCTTGGGTAGCGAAATTGAAAGGGACACTACAACTATATTTCTCCTATGCAACGATTCCGGTGTTTGGACAAATGAGGAAATTGTATCGAGAACAAAAAATGAAATACATGATCACAAGCAAGGAGAAACCAATAAATCATCCGATTAATTATGTACATATAGATTTAGAGTATTTTGTTTTGTATTCAGATAGTTTCAATGATATCGATAGTCAGTTAGTAGAAGTAGATGATATTCCGAAAATAACAGAAAATTTCAGAGGAGTTTTAAAGAAAGAAGAACAAGAATAGTAGAACATCGTTGGGCAATCAGCTGAAAGTCATGGACAACAAGCAGACAAGGCACAACAAACAGATTTCCAGCACTTGCAAGAGGAGCAAGAAGGTTTGTGGACCATGGATTTCGATGGAGCGGAGGGAAATGATGGCACTGGAATTGGAATTTGGGTACACAGTCCTTTCTCCACCCCGAACAAAGTCCCTAGTAACGTGCGGGTATGCTCATACAAGTTGGATTTTGATTGTTCAAATAATGAAGCTGAGTATGAAGCTCTGATTGCTGGCCTAAAGATTCTAAGAAAGCTGAATGCTAAGAGGATTTCGGTATATGGCGACTCCGAATTGGTTATCAAGCAGGTCAGAGGCGAATATCAAGCAAAGCAATCTAGAATGCGGGCTTATCGTAATGGAGTTCTAGACATCCTAAAATTATTTTCAGAATACACCTTGACATGTGTGCCTCATATACAAAATAGTATTCCTAATGCTCTTGCCAAGGCAGGAAGTGGTTTGAAAATCCCAATGAACTCCAGCAATAAATTTGAAATCCATGTCAAGCATCGTCCAACTGTTCCAGACAATCAGAGATATTGGCAAGTGTTCCAAGATGATGAGGAGATTGATGATTTTCTGCAAAACAAAGGCAAGTTCAAAGAGACCTCAATTGATGTAGAAAATGACGATGGTAAAGGTAATGGTACAGATGAGGTGCAGATCAATGAAATGGACGTGTTGCAGTTGAATAATAACGTTATTCCTAAAGGCTTGATACCTTTAGAAGAACTCTTTGATCAAGATGATGTAGCTCGCAAGCCAACATTGCAACCAACAGAGAAGGGTGTGGAAGAGGTCAACATCGGAACAGATGCTAATCCTAAATTGGTAAAATTGTCCAAAGCATTGCCACCAAAGATCAAGGACAAATATATCATTTTGATGTCTTCATTTGCAGATGTGTTTGCTTGGGACTATTCCAACTTAAAGACATATGATACCAATATAATTCACCATACTATACCCATCAAGCCCAATCATAAACCATTTAGACAGAAATTGAGGAGGCTAAATCCAAAGTTGTTGCCATCTATTGAAAAGGAGATAAACAGGTTGTACAAATCAGGGATCATTGTGCCCATCAAATTTTCAGATTGGATATCTAACTTGGTGCCTGTACGAAAGAAGACAGGTGAGATTCACTTATGCATTGATTTTAGAAATCTCAATAAAGTTTCATTAACAGAAAACTATCCACTGCCCAAAATGGACCATATACTTCAGCAAGTAGTGGGTGCATCTCGTATGTCACTGCTTGATGGTTATTCCGGATATAACCAAGTTTCTGTCCATGAAGATGACCGAGACAAGACAACGATCACCACTCCATGGGGAACCTTTCATTACGCTAAAATGCCTTTCGGTTTGAAGAATGCGGGTGCCACATTTCAGCGGGCAACGGACTTGGCTTTTGCAAATGAGAAGGATGTCTTTTTGGTGGTGTACCTATATGATTTGATGGTGTTTTCCAAATTTGATGAAGAGCACATGTACCATTTAAAAAATGTCTTCCAAAAGTGCAGAAAATATGGCTTGTCGCTGAATCCGAAGAAGATCTTGTTCACCATGGAGGAAGGCAAACTACTCGGGCACATTATCTCAAAATATGGCATTCGTATTGACCCAGCACGTGTGCAAGCAATTCAGAAAATTGATCTGCCCTGGAATAAAAAAGAGATACAATCTTTCAATGGTAAAATGAATTTTCTATGCCGCTTTGTACCTAATCTTTCTGAGCAACTAAGAGAGATCACAAACATGCTTAAGAAGGACAGCCAAGTGAAATGGATGGAGGAGGCTGTAAAATCTTTCAATTTGGTCAAATTGGCTCTTTCTTCAGCTCCAGTTCTAGTCAGCCCGGACTACACTCAGGATTTCATATTGTTTTCATTTGCTTCAGAGCATACTATGGCAGCAGTGTTATTGCAGAAAAGAGATGATCATGAAAGACCCATTGCATTCTTCAGCAGAGCTATAAGAGATGCAACCTTAAAATACAACATCATTGAGAAGCAAGCCCTTGCACTTGTGAAGGCATTGAAAGATTTCCAGGTATATATTCTACATTCTCATATTTTGGCCGATGTTCCTAACGCTACTGTCAAAGATGTTTTAGTGCAGACCGATCCGGAAGGAAGACGAGGAAAGTGGATTGCAGCCTTGCTGGAATATGATGTGGGAATAAATCCCACAAAGCTGGTTAAAGGACAGGGATTGGCAAAGTTAATGGCCGAATCAAACTTGCACGCTTTGGACATAAATCTAATCACTGCTATGTCTGATGAGAATGAGGAAAGATCGTCAATTCAGGTATCTGAAATGTTTTCTCTTTCTCCGTGGTATTAAGATATAATATATGTGCTTAAAAATTTGTAACCACCGCTCGGCATGACTAGAAACAAAGTGAGAACACTCAAGTTGAAGGCTACCAAGTTTTGCATTATAAATTCTGCATTGTATTGGAAAGAACCTGGTGGCGTTCTGTTAAATTGTTTGGTGGAAAAGGAAGCAAAGAAGGTCATGGAGGACTGCCACCAAGGAGACTGTGGTGGTCACCTTTTTTGGAAGTCAACAGCAAATAAAATTCTGAGAGCGGGGTACTATTGGCCGACATTGTTTGCTGATGTATATAAGATGGTCAAGCGCTGTCATAGGTGTTAGATTTTCAAAGGAAAGCATAAGTTACAACCTTTACCACTTAAGCCTATAGAGGTGAGTGCTCCTTTCTCGCAATGGGGGTTGGATTTCATTGGTGAAATTTATCCCGCTTCTTCCGGTCAGCATAGATGGATCCTCACAGCGAAAGATTATTTCATGAAATGGATCGAGGCAATTCCCACCAGACAAGCTACTAATGTGGTAATCATTTCATTCCTTGAAAATAACATCTTGTCTCGTTTTGGTTGCCCGAATAAGTTGATCACTGATAACACAACAACTTTCAAATAAAAAAGAATGGTAGAGTTTTGTCATAAATATCACATCATTTTGGGTCACTCAACTGCCCATCATCCACAAGGCAATTGATTGGCAGAGACTTCGAACAAATCATTGGTCAACATCATCAAGAAGTTGCTGGAAATAAACAAGAAGAGCTGGCATAAGAGGTTGGTCAATGCACTGTGGGCAGATCGGGTTAGTCAAAAGAAATCCATAGGTACATCACCTTTCGAGCTTGTTTATGGAGTTGATACAGTATTTCCTACCTCTCTCGTTGCCCCGATAGTCAAACTTCTTTAGGAGGCCGGCAGTGAAGAAGATCCCATGCAGAGAAGGTTGAATCAAATGGTCCACTCGCAGCAGACCAGAGAAGAAGTTTTCAAGAACACATCCAAATTGCAGGAGAAGATTAAGAAAATTTATGACAGAAAAGCAAAGGTGGACAAATTTCAATTGGATGATGTGGTGCTGAAGTGGGATGCAAGGGATGAGGAAAAAGGTAAGCACGGTAAGTTCGATAACCTCTGGAAATGTCCCTTTAAAATTGCAGCATATTGGGGTCAGAATGCCTTTCTTCTGAAGGAAATGAACGGGGAAGATTGTCCAGGAGGGCCGATCAATGGTCGGCTACTCAAGCGGTACCATTTCTGAGTTATTAACGTTGCTTCCACTGTCACTGTAAATACCATTTTATTTTAGTTTGGTTAGAGTTTTTCAAGTTAGTCTTCAAGTCATTTCAATGTCAAATTTAAGTCAGTTTTTTGGTCATTTCAATTTCATAAATGAGTTAGAGTCCTGTGTTGTTTGTCGAAATAATGACTCCATAGCCCAATGGATGAAGGCACTGTCTAGCTCTTCTAGAGATTTGTTGTTCTTGGCATCTCCAAGGAGCTACCATCCCCCATTGGAGCCAATGTTAGAGTTGGTCTGGTCAGTCCTCTGTCAGAGATCAAAACTCTTTATGCATTTCATTTTTAGGTGTTCCTCTCCATTCACCCAGCTGGATTCCGCTAAGGGCATGCCATAATCTGACGGAAAAGGTCATGCTAGTCATTTCCCCTCATTTCTGGCTCCTGCTGGCTCAGGTCTTTTGTCAATGATCACTAAAGTCCATGACAGTCAAGGTCTGGTCCTTTAAAGGACAAAAGTCATTTTCGATAGTTAGGTCTAGGGATTAATCAATTTGGTCTTCAATAATGTCCAAATAAAGCCATGCAGGCCAGAGTGAGGCCCTTACAAAGTTATGATTCAGAGAGTTTCATCGTCATGTTTATAGAGTTCGACTATTCTTCAAAACTCTGTTTTGAAGAAAAGTCAAACAGTGTCATTTGTGATAAAATTTTCGAAAAAGTCGCCAGTTGATTTATTTAGGTGCAGTCATGGTTTCCGTGGCCAAATTCCCTGTCATTCAATCCCTGCAAAGAGTGCCGAAAATTTCATCATTCGAGCTAAAATTTCAAAGGGAAAACTGAAATTCAGTATTGCTTTAAGTCAGTGAAAAAGTGTCAAAACACAACATTAGCAAAATGGGTTTTTGAAGAGGAAAAAATTAAACCCATGACCTCAAAGCCTTTATATACAAGTTTCCACCATAATCAAATTCATTGTGCAAATCAAGTGCATAGGGAAACATTGCAAAGCATTGAGAGTGCATAGTGCGTGTTTGGGGTGAAGTTGGAAGCATTTT
>APFE031686405.1:44525-87857 GCA_000404065.3 Pinus taeda
TCACTTTCATATAGATCGAGCTTTTGAAACAATAACCCAATATTTCAGATCTTAAGATATTCAACCCAAAAGCATACAAAGCCAAATGATCTCCTTTGCTTTATATAGGCAAGCTCTTCCTCAAATCATGGACCAATACCACGGGCCAAAACCATAACAAACCAATACCATCAACTCAATACTAGGGATCAACACGTCTGTGGAGATGCCATGGTCCAAAAACCATAGGTTCAAATTCCAAGGACTAACTACCATGGACCAAAGGTAAGTTTTCCCACATGAAATAAACTTTTCTCTGCATAAAATTCCGTGAACTTTTCTCCACATGAAATAAACTTTTATAAACTTTCCTCTGCATAAAATTCCGTGAACTTTTCTCCTGCGTACTTCTTAATTCTTATCATATTGAGAGCCATGCCATGGGTGTTGCCATCAATTACAACATCTGTAACATATAACCATACGAGAAACATAATGCCAACAGGATAATCTTACTAAATTATATCGACTTGATGTCATTGAGTTGTCTACAAATTTTGTATCCATTCACAATTTCGATTCTGAGAAGAACTTGTTGAAAATTGAAGAGACTATCCTTCTTGAAATTTTGATTAGATCGAGCATTGTAAACAATCTACATATTGGTGCGTCTTTCTCTCCTGATGAGATCAAGACTTATAAATCCCTATTCCAGAAGTTTAGAGATGTTTTCGCCTAGTCTTATGATGAAATAACAAGTATCGATCATGGCATCATTGTGCATGAAATTAAAACATATCCTAATGCTAAACCAGTTCAACAGTGCCTCCATATGGTCCATCCCAAGAAAGCTACCACTATTAAAGTCGAAGTTGAAAAAATTATACGCGATGTTTTTATCTACCTAGTACCTTTAACTAATTGGGTGTCTAACATTGTTCATATCATGAAGAAACATGGAACAATTCATGTGTGGGTCCATTATCAGGACATAAATCGTGCTTATCCAAAGGAAATTATCCCAACGTGTTCATTGATTAGATTGTTGATGATTGTGCTGGTTGTGAGATATTTTTTTTTTATGGAAAGCTTATCTGGCTATAATTAGATCAAATTCTCCTAGTGGCTGTTGGGTTTGGAAATATTTCCACATCAACATCATTTTGTCTCAAAGCTTTGTAGTTTTTTTTTTCTCCTCTTTTTCGAAGTCTCTACACATGAAAAGAAGACAAGTTAGACCTTCACTGGAATCGTAAAAATATCAAACATCGATGGACTCATTGAACATGAAGAGACTGAACCACTCCTTATCAGGATTCATTAAAGATACTTGAAGGGATTCATAGAAAGGTTGAAATTATAGAACAAGCATATATTATCCTCCTCCAACTTGTTAAAAAATAAATAGGTACTGACCAGAAATGGTTGGAGAAATTTGGAAAATAGGATACTCCACCTATTAATGGCAATGAGTTACTCTTGAACATGCCACTCTTCCACTTCATCTTTGTGGCTGTTGGGTTTGGAAATATTATTGTCTTTTGGTTCATAACATCATTTCAAAGCCTCCACTTTTGGTTTTGGGTCAATGTTGCTAACTCCATTCAACATCACCGATGTGTTCAAGAGAAGACATTCAATTAATATATGCTACGATACTTTTAAGCCTTCATTCTATGTGTGTCATTCCTAAACCAGTTCCAAGGCATAAGTGTATTCCAATTACTTTTTAGTTGTGTGTATGATTGATATTGTGGATTGGGATCATGTACCATGCCTATTTGTCTAGGTTGCTAAGGTCTCTTAGGATCAACAAGGTAAAGTGACAACTTCACTTGTTCTATCTTCATCCCATAAAACAACCTTAAGCCCAAGTATTAAGGGACATTATTTTGTGTCATGATTTTCTGCACATATAACACATATTTCAACACTATCAAGAGGAAATTATCGTAAAACATGTTTTTTCCCACACCTAGGAAAAAAATGGATAATTTATAATTCTCATATTTTTGTTTGTTTTGTATCCTTAGAGTATCCAGTTGTTCACTAAGATTTCCAAGGAAATCCATTTTAATTTTGTTAAGAAAATTTCCTAATTATGCACTACTTAATGTTCTAGATGTAGATTTTCTTACTCTTGACATGAGTGGATCTCTTGAGTTCTTACCATATTTTTCCTTACCTCTTGCAATGTGTTTGAAAATCTCACATATTTCATCAAATGAATATTGAGAGATATGTCCTTTTCCCATTAAATTTAGAATATCAATCCACTCATCTCTTATGGTTTTTAGCAAAAGTATTTTTAAAGTCTCTTCATCTAAATTGTGCATTTTATCCCTTTTGATATTGTAGGCAAACCTTTCCACCAAATATTCAAGGTTTTCATCCTCTCTGCAAACCATCTTAAGGAATTCCTCCTTAAGGTTACAGTGCATACATTAATCCTGATATTTTTCTAGGAATATTCTTCTAATATCATCCCATGTTCTAGTAGAATGTGTTCCTATAACCATGAACCATTTAAGAGCTCCATATTTTAGAGTGGTTGGAAATAATTTCAATTTTTTAGTATCAAATAGATAATCATATGATCTTCATAATACTTCAAATTCAAAAAGGAATGTTTCACGATCCTCATTTCTTAAGCCATGAAAATTAGGAAGGACAAAAGGTGAGATGTTTTTCATGGTAGCAATGGTATTTGTATCTATGATAGGAAACCCATAAGGATCCTCTTCTTCAAAGTATCTATCATCTCCCCTTCCACCTCTACCAACTCAACCTCCTCTATCTCCTTGTCTACCTCTCTCTCCACCAATCCTTGGTCCACCATATCCATTGTGCTCTTCTCCTTCCCCTTATCCTACCATTGTAGATTCCCCAAAGCTAATATAAGGTTCAACAATAGGGTTGTATACTTCTTCCTCCAATTCTTATACTAATGGCATGTCATAAAAAATTTCCTCCTCTTCTTCACTAGGTACTTCTAACTCTTGTCCTAAAAGTTGTTCACCTGTTGAAGAGAGAAATATGATTCCTTCAGTAGGGGATGTCGGTTCTTTGAATACAACTTCTGTGGACAAGGTTGGTGAAACCCTAGGCTGAATTTCGTACATATATACTTCAGGGACTCTATGTCTAGCTACTATGGATATAATGGTAGCTATGGATGGAATGAGAGTGTCGGTGGATGGTGTGACACTACGAGGTCTAGCGGGGTTGGTTAGTGATGTTGGTATTGAGCTACGTACTCTACCTCTACTTACAAATCTACCCACATAATATCATTCTCTATATATGCATCCTAAACGATATTAATATGATTTTAATTATGCATCTAGTATGGTATGCAAATCAAAAATAAAAACCTATATACAATTGCTCGACAACAACACCAAAAATGTTTGGTAATTTAATTGATAGTTAAATCACGTTATTAAATTGTCAAATTCGGGGATCATATTCTTATGAAGTGTATGTGCACTATATTTGATAGGAGGATTGTATTTTATTACTTTTTCTACATCTAAAGAGAAAAATGTAAAATGCAATTACTCAAAATTCTTTCCTTTTAAATAAAACCACTTGTTCTTTCTTGAAGAATTTTGAAAACAATTATGCTAAGCGAAGAACCCAAACAATTATGTTAAGAACTGAATTGTGATTCTATTCTAAAGAACAAAATGAAAAATCAAACTTATGGTATTGAATCAAATCGAAATCATATTCTAATAACTGAATTTGGAATGTTATTTTAAGGAGTATAATTGAAATTTGGCAGAATTGAAATCCTACACTAGTAAACCAAAAAGAAATGTTATGCTAATGGAAAAAATGGAAACCTATGATATTCATAAATTTGAAATCAACTTGGAGAGGAAATTCAAGCCTTTCTAAGAACAATGTAAACTTTGAAACGAGAAATGTAAACTCAAAATGAGAACTCTAG
Source organism: Pinus taeda (assembly GCA_000404065.3). Taxonomy (NCBI): domain Eukaryota; kingdom Viridiplantae; phylum Streptophyta; class Pinopsida; order Pinales; family Pinaceae; genus Pinus; species Pinus taeda. The sequence continues at coordinate 48,460 of APFE031686405.1, forward strand.
CCAAAAAAACCCCAAGAAACATCAAAAAACAACCCAAAAATGAAAATTGTGTATTCTAGAATGATGTATTTTTTTAAGGGTAAGTTTTTAACATTTTTTAAAAATGGAAGTAAAAACCATTTTTTGTGCAAAAACAATGAAGGAAACACATTGAAAATGAAAAGTGTTGATGCTAGAATAACATTTTTTCTTTTCCGGGGTACAATTTCAATGTTTTTTTAGAAATGGCATTAAAGATAAAATAATGGGACCTGAAAAACCTTAAAATTCCAACAATTTTCATCCATGTTGTTAAAGATGAAATATCATGACTCTAAAAAACCCTAAAATTATAATTATTTACATCCATAACATTGAAGAAAAGATATCATAACTAAGAAAAACCTTAAAAATTTGACAAATTTTCAACCATGGAATTAAAAATCCTTAAGTTTTCAACATATTTCAACCATGATATTTTGAACAAATTAGATGACTTAAAAAACTTTAAAAATGAATGTCTGAATGAAAGAGTCATTATTGCAAGAGTAATTTTTATTTTAAATGCTAAAAGTATGCATTTTTCCAAATATTAGGCTAAGATAACTTATCACATTGCAACAAAAACATAAAAATGAACCATCCAAATGAAGTATCCCGTTTTAATGAGCCATTAAAATTACAAAATTATTTTTAACTATAGTATTAATCAAATGATAATAATAAATAATATCATGGGAATATCATTGTATAATTTAAAAATTCAACATTGAATGAAACATATATTATTTCTCTAAGTTATTGTTGCATTGTGGGTATTCTAAACAAATGAATTCATCATAATTAAAACATATAATCCAACAAACATAGAAGTGACTCATAACTTCATGTAAGATCATGTGGAAGTTAAAATATTTACTTCAAGTTACCATGCAAACATCATTTACATAAAATGTCTTAAACGATTATTGAAAAACACTCTTATGTTCTTGCACACCATCAGAATTTACAACATCTTTAGATGAATGACTGGACATAGATGAGTATGACCCATATTCTTCTATTTCATCAACTATTTCCCCATTTGAGTCAACATGCATGCCCAACAATTCAGGGTTCAAAAGTCTTTTAGATCTATGACTGGGTTGAACAGAATCCGATCTCAACACTGTTTTTTTTTGTAACAACATCTTCAGAATCTGTATCGTTTTGAAGCAAAGAGTTCCTATATTTGTTAAATTGAAGTCATAGACAGGTATGTCAACATTCTCCAATTTTAAGAGGTTTGTGCGGCTACGTTTTATAATTGTACCCTTTCTTTTTCTCTTTCTACCAATTTTTTTATCAACTACCATCTCTGGCTTGTACACACCATTGAATGGGTGTGTATTTGTGGCACACCAATGTACTTCAACATCTGCAACATCTTCATTTTCTTTAATGACCTTTATAACCTTGGCAACCTAGAATGGATAGCCATGTAGATCTCCATATTCTAACACTGCGATCATGCAACCCTCCTTAACATCTTGTACAAAAAACCTGTAAAGGTATTCCATGGATTCATGTTGTGCACAAGATCTTCTGGAACCAACATACTTTTCTATTTCCTCTACTTGTGAAGAATTGATAATACCTTGACATTGTTGTTGTTCAATAAGGTTTCTCTCCCCATGTTCATTTGACACATATTGTGGCCAAATAAATGGAGTCTTCAAAAGTATATATTCATTTGTTGATCTTGAAATGATATCACTTTGATTATTGAAAAAACACTCCCACCAAAAAGAATCAACAACATCAAAGTACTCATATGTATAGCTAATATTTTTTTTAATTTCTTTCAAACATTAAAAATAATTTATATCTCTCTTCTACCTTCATGCATTATGAATTTCAACAACTGATTGTAATAACAATATTTTTGATGCAAATATTGGATGATCTGGAATGAACTTTGAAAATGCCAAACCTGATGAAGCCCTCCATTCCGTAGTAGTTGAATACTTCTTTCCCCATATAAGTGGTTTACCATCAATTTTTTTGATATGAAGTTGATGTGGGAAGTTAATGTCATTGAGTTGTTCAATTCATTTCTCGTCACCATGCGATCCCAGAATAAACCTTTGCATGCCAATAATTTCTTCCAACACATGAAAAATAGTCTATGGAATGTATGATTTCTTAATACATTCAATCAATGATGCAAGGATCCCAACATCCTTCCTCTTCAATGTTGCTAAAAAATGACTAAACATCTGATCAATATGGTCATGAGTGTGCCCAACAAGAAGGAAAACAAACTTTACCTTATGAAAAATTCTCACTTCAACAAGCATGTTTAGATATCAAAAAATAATTTGATTTTTGTTTTCACGATAAGTGTTGTCCAATTGCAGATACAAAACTTCTAGAAGACTTCCAGACCAACGGAAAATCACATCATGAATTATGGTTATTGTCATATTTGGATCATAATGAATATTTGTGGCTATGAAGTAAACACTTGGAGACATTTTCCAATTAAAGACCATACAACCAACCAAGTGAAACTGAATAAAATTTTCCTTCTGTAAATTTTTTGGTGTGAGGACAAAATGTGGTAGAAGTGTTTTCTTTTGGTCCATACCATCAATTATCAAACCCAAATATTTTTTTGGATTATCATAACACTTCTTTCGATGCTTGTACAACTTTTTCTTTTCTCTTGTTTTCTGATTGTGATGCTCTTGAAGTGCTTTGACAATGGAATATGCATATAACATAAAAGAAACCTATTAATAAATACATTTCATAGTTGATAACGATACACTTTTAAAAAAAATGTTTTTAATGCATAGATCTTTTTGCCCCTTGACATTTATCCCTTTTTTTATTTAAGAGAAGCACATTTACCTCAAATCGCCATCCTTGTCTTCTTGGGAATACAAACATTCTTGCATTGTATCCTTTATAACTTCATAAAATATTGATATGTAATAAAATTACCATTTCCTTCAACACCTTGTGCATATTCTTTGTATAAGTTGTAGATTTATCATCTTGAGAAATTACTGGGAATGTGCATTGTGTCTCTATTTGGCATACACTCTCCATGCTTTGAAAACAAGTCTTGCATCCATGACACTGTAGTATTTTCTAATTGCCCAAACTCTCATTTATGATGTACCTCTGAATAAAATGTTGGATCTTTTTCCAAACTTCCTTGAATTCTTGATAGACGAAAATTACCAATTGAGTGAAACATTTTGAAATCCTTTCTACAAAGCAACAAAGACCCAATATGATAATCATAACTTGACAATGTGGATTGCCTGCACCGCACTAAATATGAATTTTGCATGATTTTATTCATTGAAAAATATATCTTCCTTTTCTCCAATTGAAAATTGAAATCCATATGTTTCAAGCAATCCTTTTGACAACATTCACTTGAAATCAAATTACTAATAGAACTTATCGTGAGATATTTTTTCCTACCCCTTGTATAACTGCAATATTTTGTTTTGAGATGAAAAGGTCTTCTCCTACTCCTAGATACAATATTTTATGGAAACATCTCCATCAATTCATCATCCTCTCTATAGGAATTTTCATCATCATTAGGAGGAATATCATCCTCACTATGATCATTCTTAACATAATTAGGAAATTTATTACCGTCATTGCTTGGAAAATATTCAGTACCATCACCACCTGTAGGAAAATTTTCACTACCATCATTTGCGCTTTTGAAATACTGACTTGGAGGATATTCTTCATCATATTCATCCCGCCCTTTATTAGTGCTGCCCTGATAATCCATAGAGTTAGGACTAAGTGGAAAATTTGACTCTCTATTTGTTGGAAATTATCCATCCTGCCCTTTGTCACTATTGCTCTCATAATCCTTACAATTATGACTAAGTGGAAAATGAAACTCTCTATTTACTAGAAATTCTTCATCCTACCTTTTGTCACTTCTGCTCTATGAGATTCTCTACTTACCAAAAATTATTCATCCTTCCCTTTGTCATTGCTGCTCTCATAGTCCTCAAGATTAGGTCTAAGTGGAAAATGAAACTCTCTATTTACTGGAAATTCTTCATCCTTCCCTTCGTCAGAACTTCTCTCATAGTCCTTAAGATTAGGACTAAGTGGAAAATGAGACTCTCTATTTACTGGAAATTCTTCATCCCGTTCTTCATCACTGCTACACTCATAGTCCTTACGATTAGGATTAAGTGGAAAATGAGACTCTCTATTTATTGGAAATTATTCATCTTTCCCTTCATCATTGTTGCTCTCATAGTCCTTAGGATTAGGACTAAATGGAAAACATGACTCTCTATTTATTGGAAATTCTTCATCATGCCCTTCATCAGTGCTGCTCTCATAGTCCTTAGGATTATGACTAAGTGGAAAATGTGACTCTCTATTCATAGTGAAAGAATTTTTGTTATATTTATCAATATGAATAAATTTGTTACGCAACGAAGATGTTGATAATTCAGAAAGATAAACTTGACCGTCAAAAGAATCCATGACTTTCAAACAAATATGTTGAATGATATAAATGCACTCTCTCCCAATGACAATTTATAGCTTAAAGAATGAAAAATTCCCTTCAAATAATCCCCCCAAAAATATTCGTCGAAAATTTTCCCTCCAAAATTTCCTACTAGAATTTATTTGAAAAGATTCTACTAAAAGCTTGTCTTGAAAATTTTGACCCTACTTTCCATTGAATTTTTCTACACAAATTTTCCTTTAACACATTCATGCAAAACTTAAATAAATCTTTTACTTAAAATATTTAACATTTACTTGATAATTAAGTTAATTTAAATTATTTATATTATATTTTTTTATCTCACATTTAACAAAAGTTAGTGTATCATCTTAATATTAACTATATATTATTTTTTTTCTAATTTTTAATTTTAATCCCACATTCAAAAAACGATAAAGTAATCCTATAATCTCTGCTACTGTTAGGTCCCTATACTACTAGTGTAACCCCTATTGTTGTTAGTGCAACCTCCTTATTATATTGTTGTGCCCTTATATTATTATTGTTATGTTGGCTCTCATTATATTATGACCCCTTATACTCCTATATATGGAAAGAAGGTCTTGTCATTTGTATCATCCAAGAATTGTTCATTTGTGTAATGCAAAGGAGGTTGCCCCCTCGAAGAGGCTAAATTATAAGGCGTTTATATTTCTTTTCTATCTTTTTGTTAGCTGATTTCATAACATTTGGTATCAGAGCTTTGGATTCTAGGGTTTCACTTCTCCAAACAGGTCATCGTGGCTTTTTCACTACGAAGTTTCAGAAGCTAAAAGAAAAAACTCATTTGAGAAGAAATCGGTTTGAACCTTGGATCCGAATTTCAGATCTTGTATCGCTATGTTTTTGGAGATATGATATGAGAAAGTTAAGGTTTTTTCAGGCTCCATAATTTCATCTCAAACAAGTCATCGTGAAATTTTTGCTATAATTTTGTTTCTACGAAGGGTCAGACTCTACAATTGAAACCCATTTGAGTCGAAATCGTGGTGAAGCTCGGGTTAGAAATTTTAGATCTTTTGTCGCTACATTTTTGGAGATATAATCTGAGAAAGTTAGGGGTTTTGTAGAATCATGAATTACATTCTAAACAGGTGACCTTGGGAAAATCATCATAACTTTCTCTCTGAGAATCAGATTGAAATGTCACAAGAAGTTGCAGAAAGAGGACGGACTGTAGTTTTCTTTGTATATTTTTTAGATCCGAAGTTTGAACAATGACACGTGGCAAGTCATACAAGTTTGCTCTACTGAAACATTATATAATCAGGTCATCTTAGGAGACTGGGAATAACGCTTCCTTGGAGAATCCAATTTTGATCAGACTAGTGGCATTGGAAAGAGAACTCAGAGGACTACTGTAGGAAGTAATTTCAAATCCTTGAGAGCCACAATTATAGAGATACAAACAACAGATTAAATATTGAACTCTTACAAGGTGAAAAAAGAGAAAGAAATGCAACATGATATATCAAAATTACAAGACCAAGTGCAACAAAATTCAGTCTCATAAAAAGTAACAGAAGCTAAGATGGATGGTTTAAAGAATGACGTGGAAGATAAAATGGATGGTTTAAAGAAATACATGGAAGCTAAGATGAATTCTGCGGTAGATAAGATGGATGGTTTCAAAGCTACGATGGAAGGAAAAATGGACGATTTGAAGACAAATTTGACAAAGTTGCTACAAGAAATGTTTACAAACGAAGAAAAGGTAGTAAAGGAAACTCATGATGAGAAAACAATAAATGTTAATCATGATTTCATAGACTCTAACATTGGATTCAAGACCCACCATGTTCCAAAGATCAATATGAGGAATTTTGATGGAAAGGATCTCAGAACATGGATACTACAGATGGAACAATTTTTCGATCTCCATAATGTGCAAAACACATAAAAGGTACGTATTACAACTTTATATTTGGAACCAAATCAGTTTGTATGGTATCAATGGGTTTGCTCTCATAAAAAAATTGTCAGTTGGGCAATTTTTATGGAAGAAATGATAGCACATTATGAGGATACAAAAAGAAACACCATTTTAGCCAATTGATAAATCTCAAACAAAATGGTTCAATGATGGAGCAGATTAAGGACTTCCAAAAATTGAACATAAGGGTAAAAGGTATTCCATAGGAGTATAGGATTGATGTGTTCATAGGGAATTTAAAGGATAACATCCAACATGAGGTTCGCCTTTGGGAACCTGATTCATTGGAGAAGGCATTCAGGCTGGCAAGAAAAATGGAAAGAAAAATTATGGAAACAAGGAAGCCTACCAGTCATAACTATGGAAGTGTTGTTGCCCCTAGCCTTCCACAACCTACAAGGTTGACACCACAATGATTGGAAGAAAAAAGAGAAAAAGGGATTTGTTACAGTTGTGATAAAAAATACACTAAAGGTCATAAATGTGCCGAGAAGAAATTAATTTACATAGATTGTGAAGAGGAGGAAGAAAAGGAACAAGAAATGTCAAAAGAAGAGGATATACACCTGGAACAAACCCTAGAGAAAGAAGAAATGAATCCGACCATATCTTGTAATGCATTGGCCGGAATTACCACTCCTCAAACTATCAAGATAGGAGGACATATCAAGAAGAAAAAAGTAATAGTGTTGATTGATTTGGGTAGTACCCATAATTTTATTCATTGTAAGATAGACAAGAAATTGAATTGCTTCCTATATCCAACACTAGAGTGTCAAGTGATGGTTGCAAGTGGAGGAACCATAAAGTTCTTTGGAAAGTGCCATAATATCAAGCTATCCATGGCAGAATATATATTGAATAGCCCAATGCTTTTCATTCCAATGGGTGGTGTTGATGTTGTACTAGGATTCCAATGGCTACAATCCTTGGGTACAATAGCTTTTAATTTTCAAGCATTTTTCTTCGGAAGGAAAGGAAGTTGAATTAAGGGGTATCACAGGGAAACCAGGTAAGATAATCAGCTCTAATGGAATGACAAAGTTGTCAGACTAGGAGGTAACTCCTCAAATGTAATCATATTATTCATTTAGGTTGTTCGTTATTATATACAAGAGGGAGTGATTGTTCAGTTCATCTCCCGATGACTCTCCATTTTATCTAATTTTTATTTACACTAATTACAGTTGTTCACCAAATCCCTATGATTAGGTGTCAACATTCCCCCCCTTAATTTGAAGGGATGTTGGTGAGTCCAAGCATCGTTCTGAATCTTTAAAGCTTTTCTCTTCTAAGCCCTTTGGTGAAAATGTCTGCAATATGCTCATTAGTGGAACAATGGCGAAGATGGTTTGTTTTGGCCTCAACATGATGTCAAATGAGATGATATTTTGTATTAATGTGCTTTGTTTGATCATGGAACTTTGGGTTCTTTGCCAACTTTATTGTCCAAGGTATTTCCAATCATTAGTGGAGTCGATTGTACTTGTTTTACCTACAAATCTTCCATAACTTTCCTAAGCCACACAATTTATTTTGTTACCTCAGCTGCTACCACATATTCTACCTCTGTTGTGGAATATGCTAGAACTGATTGTTGGCATGATCTCCATGAGACAACTCCCAATCCAAGACTCATAGCATAACCTGAAGTAGATACCCCAATTTCTTTGTCTCCATTGAAGTCTGAATCAGAGTATCCAATCAAGCTGAAGTCACCCACCTGTGTATACTTGATTCCAAAGTCTTGAGTTCCCTTTAAGTACTTTGGAACTCTTTTTGTTGCAAACCAATGTCACTCACAAGGCTTTTGCTTAAACCTAGAGAGGATTCCAACAAATGAAATGTCTGGTCTCGTAGTGGTAAGGTAGTTAAGACTTCCTACAAGCTGTCTATACTTTGTTGCATCCTCAAATTCTTTTCCTTCAATGGATGTGAGCTTTAAGTTTTGTTCCATTGGAGTAGTCGAAGGATTACATTCAGTCATGCCAATCCTATTCAACAGATCTCCAATGTCCTTCTTTTGAGAAATGAATATGGACTTCAGATGTTGAATTACTTCAATACTAAGATAGTAATGAACATAGCCCAAATCAGTCATTTCAAAACATTTCCTCGATTCCTTCTTTATGGATGAAATGTAGCTCTTATTGTTCCCTTTCATCAAAATATCATCTACATATACCACAAGATATACAACTATTTTTCCAACCTTCTTGACAAACAAAGTTGCATCATAAAGATCATAATGTTTGAAATTGAGTTTCAGAAGATGATTAGTTAGTTTTTCATACGAGGCTTGTGGTGCTTGTTTGAGGCCATACAAGGATTTCACAAGTTTTCATACCTTATGTTCATCTCCTTTTACAGCAAATCCTTTAGGCTGGGACATAAAACATTCTCTTTTAGATCTCCATTCAAGAAAGCAATTTTTACATCCATTTGATGGACTTTCCAACCATTTTGAGCCGCTAGGGCAAAGAGTGTCCAGATGGTAGCCCATTTTGTTGTGGAGGAAAAAGTCTCCTCATAATCGACCCCTTCCTTCTATGAAAAACCTTTTGCCACAAGCCTCACTTTGTGCTTGTCAAGTGAGCCATTATCTTTATACTTGTTCTTGTAGACCCACTTGTAGCCAATTCGTTTGGTTCCCAATGGAGGATCAACCAACTTCCAAGTGCCATTCTTTATCAAGGCATCATAGTCCTTTTTCATTGCTTCTTTCCATTCATCATGAGAAGCAGCTTCTTTGAAGGAAGTTGGTTCAAAATCTGTAGACAAATTCAATTCGCAATCATAAGAAGCATCCATATCAACAGGTGAATCAGAGTCATCTACATCACCTCCATTTTTCCAGGTTGAATTTCTAGTTCCTGTCTTTCCAACCTCATCAGGATGAACACTTTCAAGTGTCTTTGTCAACCACTTTGGGGGATGTTTTTGAGATGGTCCAAGCTGTTTCGTTGATTGAGTTGGGACTGAATCAAGACTAAGTCTCCAAATTCTATCAATCACATCATTCAAAGTATCATCTATTTTTGGAGTTTCATGTGGGGGAGAGAGTGCTTCAGAATAAGATTCCACAGGTGATCTAGTATAGGAATCCCCCCTTCAATATGTGGAATCTGATTATCAAATTCTTGAAATGATTTTGCATTTTTGAATCTATCCAAGAGATCAAGTTACCACTCAACAACATTGTCAGTTTTGGATGGTTCAAGAAAGGTTACATCTCTAGATACATTTTTTTTTTTATTGACTTCATCATAGAGACAGTATGCTTTGGAGGTGTTTGAATACCCCAGGAAGATACACTTACGACTTGTTGCACCAAGTTTGTTTCTATGTACCTTTGGTATCAAGGCATAACATGTGGAACCAAAGACCCTGAGATGCTTTACCAAACGAATGTGCCCATATCACATTTCATAAGGAGTCTTGTTTCTAATAGCATTAGATGGAAATCTATTCTTTACATATACAACACATAGAACTACATACGCCCAGAACATCATTTTTACAATTTTGAAAGACATCATGGAGTGCACCATATTTAAGATTGTCCTATTCATTCTTTCAGCTACTCCGTTCTGTTGGGGATTATAAGGTACAATTGTTTGACGTTTGATCCCATGTTGGTGAAGATAGTTTTCAAATTCATTTGAAGTGTATTCTTTTCCATTATCAGTGTGAATAGAGCCAATATAAGATTGTGCATCATTTTCAATCCATGTATGAAAGTTCTTGAATGTTTGAAAAGCGTCAGATTTGTTCTTCAATAAATAAACCCAACACATTCTGGTGTAGTCATCAATAAATGCCATCATATATTTATTTCCATTTACACAAGGAACAAGAATTGGACCACATAAATCTGAATGAATGAGTTCAAGTTTTCTATGTGCTTTGAATGTGAATCATGAAAAGACTGTTTTCTATGCTTTCCTAGAATGCAAGCATCACATTGCTTAAGTTTCCTAGGAATTGTAGGGAAACCAGTAACACCATTTTTTTTAAACAAGCAGAGGTTGTCATAGTTAAAGTGTCCAAATTTAGCATGTCGTAATAAACTTGATGGAAATGTACCTTCTTCATAATGAGAATTGTATGAGAAATTTTGTGAACGAGCAGAGGTACCCTGCAACTTGAGAAGCCTTTCTTCTTCTATCCCCGTCATGACAAGTGAGTGGTATGATGCTTTTCTCACCTCAAGCTTACCATCAAACATATGAATGGAGTGTCCTTGCTAGCGGATGTGGACCAAGGAAAAAAAGTTTCTCCTCAACTATTGGAGATATAACACATGATGCAAAAGAAAGTCTGGAAGACCAGGAAATTTAAGCCTAATTGTACCAAGCCCTGATGGATTGAGTTCTGATTTGTCTGCAAAGTATACTGCTCCATCAACATTGTCAGTAAATTCTTCAAAAAAAAATCTTCTAAAAGTCATGTGGCAAGTTGCTCCTGAATCAAGCAACCAATCATTTTTCCAAGAAGCAAGTGAAGCATTAAGTCTTCATTTACTTCAATATTACAGTGTGCCACAACATAGTGAGCGGATGGGGGTGCTATACCTTTCTCTTTGTCATTAGTTTTACCTTTGGATTGGTTTCTTTCATGATCAATTTTTTCCCAAGGAAACTTGCATGTGGATGCATCATGTGATCCATCTCTTTTGCAGCGTATGCAATGCAAATCTGACTTTTCTCCTTGAGAATGCTGCCCCCCCTGCCTCTGAAATTTCTTCCTCTTCCTCTTCGACCACCTCTTCCTCTCTAATAATCTTGAGCAAGATCTTCTCTTTATGTGCAAGGCACATAGCCTCTTCAGAAGGCTGAGGAATTTTCTTCTTCCCAAAATATTTCTCTCTTTCAGTAATTTTTTCACAAGGGAGTCAAAGGTAATATCTTTGAGGTTTCCATTTACTTGCAATGACTCAAGATAATTTGAGTAAGTGGGATAAAGTTCCTTGAGAAAAGCTATCAAAGGAATGTCCAGTTCAACATTAGTGACTTTGATATCATTCATAATATATTTTATTTCTGATGCAAGAGAAAGAGGATCATCATTTTGTAATTCAAGGGTGAACAATTTAATCATGAGTTAAACAACTTCAAGTGCAGAGTGTGAGTCATAGAGTTCCTTTAGTTTTTGCAAAGCTTCGAAAGCATTTGAAAATGGTGAAATATGACAACTCATCTCTTCATTTACTGATGCTACAATCAATGCATAAGCTTTGCTATTTTTATTTTCCCAAATGGCGAATTCATTGTCTGAGGTAGGCTATTTTGGCTCTTTGTCTCCTTTTCTAACACACACTCCTTTCCACAACTCATTAAAAATGAGAGTGCATTTGATTTTCTGAGACCACTCATGATAGTTCTCCTTCCCATTGAGAACCACTCCCACAACATATATCAATGAGTGCATTTTAAAAATATGTACAGTGTAAAAAAGATCACTCTTCTGCTGGTAAAAAAATTGACGTAGGAGGTTGACGAAAATGAGGTGGTAGTATGTAATTCAACTATTGGTTAACTTTGTAGCCAATCAGCTATGCTTAAATCTGGTTTTGTACATGGATTTTCCCCCTGAGGGTCCTACTTATCTGACCAATCACTGTTGGTCCCTCGCTGACTTCTCCTTTTATCAAGCACTTCAATCCGCGTCGTTAATCTCACTTCTCCAGATCCAATGGATATCACATCGTGTGCTCACCAACTAACCCGGATGATCTCCATCGTGGATGTGACCTATCCAATCGAACGATTTTCACACAATCTCGTGTGAAATCTTTCACGATAGATATCAAGTCGAGAGCTTGCGAGAAAAGTGGTTTTCCCGTGCTACGTGTCGCCTGCTAAGGTTAATTGCGTGAATTTTAGGAATACTGTTTACAGCCTTTAGGGCGTCCGAGATGACGTTTCCGACTTATCAATACCACCCACGTGCTTAATTCATAATTTTAATAAAGGTGCTTAAGGAAAGGTTTAGTGCTTAAACTCAATATTAATGATTAACACTAATTGACTGTGATTTATAAATAAAATGTATGAATAAAGAAAAATATCTGATTAGGGTCTAGAACTTCGATACACAGTCATAAGAGAATTTCATTCATCGCACATGTTTTTAACACTATGAAACCAAGAGAGTGATGAAACCATGAGAGGTATATCGATAGGAAACACACATGTAGGTGTGGGAGTGATAACTCAACTGCGCTTGTGGAGCAGTTGCCTCACATAACTAGCCGAATGTCTATAGCAGTTGCTAGAGAGGGGCAGTAGTTGCGAGAGAGGGGAAAACCTGCAGAACAGTTATCAAATTCTCGAGAGGCACACCTATGGAGTGGTTATAAGAGGTCAGTTCTACAAAATAGGCAGAGCATAGGTAGAAGGGAGTTACAAAGCAGAGAGGGAAGCCAAAAATGGTGCTAGGTCTGATACCATGTCAGATCGAGAGGTAACTCCTCAAATGTAATTGTATTATTCATTTAAGTTGTTCATTATTATATACAAGAGGGAGTGACTGTTCAGTTCATCTCCCTATGAATCTCCATTTTCTCTATTATTTATTTACGCTAATTACAGTTGTTCACCCAATCCCTATGATTAGGTGTCAACAAAAGCTTTTAAAGAAAGAACAAAGAGGCATAATTGCACAATTATGTTCGCTAGAGGTTCCCACATCAAAATCATCTATTTCACTAGATCTCTAAAAAGTCTCGGATAATCATTCCAAGGTATTTGGGACTCCCAAAGGCCTCCCACCTATTCATGATCATGATCATGCTACTCATTTGATTCCAAGAAGTGTTCCTCCAAAAATCAGGCCTTACAGATATCCATATGCCCAAAGGAGTGAAATTGAACATATTGTTGCAGAAATGCTAGAGGTTGGTATAATTATCCAACCAAATTCGATAAATGAAGCAAGGGATGAATGGAAGAATGACGAAGTGGGGTGGGAACTCATTCAAAAGTTACAGATGATCCCAATTAAAACAATATTTCCAGAACTTGACAAGGAAGGAAAAATCATGTTGGAACCTGAGGCAGTCACAAAACTAAGAAATCAACAGCTACGAAATCGATCAATTTTAGAGTATCTTATCAAGTGGAAGAACTTACCCACTGAAGATTCCGCATGGATGGATGATAACTTTATACGGAAGAATCCAGAACTACTCAAGCATTGAGGACAACACTTTTTGAAGGAGAGGGTCATGTTAGGTCCCTATACTACTAGTGTAACCCTTATTGTTATTAGTGCAACCCCCTTATTATATTGTTGTGCCCATGTAGTTTCCATATTGTTATTATTGTGTCCCATAGAAGCCCACTATTGTTATTGTTGTGCCCTTATATTATTATTGTTATGTCAGCTTTTATTATATTATGACCCCTTAGACTCCTATATATACAAAGGAGGTCTTGTCATTTGTATCATCCAAGAATTGTTCATTTGTGTAATGTAGAGGAGGTTTACCCATCGAAGAGGTTGAATTCTAAGGTGTTTATATTTCTTTTCTATCTTTTTGTGAGCTAGTTTCATAATAGCTACCCCAAACTAATGGCCAAAAAGAGATTGTCAACACGATAATTGTACACATTATGTGCAAGTACAACTCGAATCATCCACTCACATTGGATGAAAGTCTCCCTTATGTCCAACACAACTACAAAAGAGCTCTCCACAGCTCAATAGACCATAACCCCTTTTAGGTAGGGTTGGGATTTCAGCCATTATTCCCCATTGATGTGGCCATACCATTTGTAACCAGTCAGGTAGATTCGACTTACGTTCAGTCCGAAGCTGAAAGGGCTAACAAATTCATTGAATGCATTCAACACATTTGCCAACAGGTCCATGATATATTGGACAGATCTAATGCTAAGTACAAGTAGTGCCATGATCAACATCGAGTGCTACACAAGTTCCAGGTGGGCAACAAAGCTTCATTTCATTTGCAGAAAGAGTGCCTTGTTGGACTCAACAACAAGTTTTTCCTGCTCCGATATGGGCCATACACCATCAACAAGGTCACCGGTAATAATTCCTTCAAGCTGAGCATCCCACCATTCCTTGGTTTGCACCCAGTGTTCAATGTAGATCATCAATGGCCATACTTCCCACCATTATTGGACACGTTTGACATTGCAGAATAGCTCACACCAACAAAGTTCAACCCATACTACATGGAACAAGCCATAACTGATCAGATCATGGACACACAGATCAAGAACAATCAACAACAGAGGATACAACTATATCGAGTTTTCAAATAGGCCAACTCCATCACTGGCGTAAGTGGTTCACCAGCGACCAGGTTCAACAAAAATTTCCTCACCTCATGGAGGTTCTACACGCAATGGGGACTATTTCTTCCTAAGGGAGGAGGAATGAACTAGGTGTATATTGGTGGCCACCTACCTATACCACCTAGTCCCCTCGTTAATTTCATTTGTTTCCTTAATTGTAACACAGTTTACTATTTTTGGTAGTTTTTTGGGTCCTGAACTTACGGAGTCATTTTGAGGCCCTAAACAAGATACTATGACAAAGTTACAACCACGGGATGTTGGCTGCCTAGCTAACCCCAACGAGGCCCATAAATGCTAGCTGTTACATCTCCTCGAGCTAGGGTTTTCCATTATTGTTCAATAATAAAAAGGCCCTTGAAACTCATTGTAACTCAGTTCAGACGCATGTAGCCACCACATCTCTTTTCAGAGATAAGATACCATTGCCCAAGCTATCTTATTTCCATTCTATTTGTAAGCATATTTCAATATTTTTCTATTAATGAAATGAAGTGCTTTTCTACTGCATCTCTGTGTTTATGGTTATATCTGTAAGTTGTTGCATTCCTGTTTAAGTTTGGATCATTGTTACTATTCCTTACATCACGTCAAGTCTTCTCGAGGTTTAGTTAAAAATATTGGAGTGATATTGCGGAGGAGATACATTATCATCGGCAAGACATTCGACAAGATATTTTCGCATTTCAAAGGTTAGTTACCCTTCTATTTTGTCCAACTCAATTCATTAGTTCAAAATCTAGGCAGTTTTTGAAACAAGGTAGACCTAGGTTCAAATACCACTGAGTACAGGTCGTAAACATCCAAAGATTTACTAGTCATTTTGTGTAGTTGTTTTGCTTGGTTCCTCCCAAATAACAAAAAAAGGCATATTACAAGTTTTTTTTTTTTTTTTTTTTTTTTTTTTTTTTTTAACATTTGTTATAGACAATTTTTTTTTCGACATATATATATATATATTTGTACTTGGGCTAGGTTCACCTAACCCCACGCTAGAGAGCCACTCTTCCATGGTCGCGGGCTGCTGCGCGATGGGTGGGAGACGTGATCAAAGTCGCCCATATGCCAGTGGCATAGCCGCCTACGAAGGGGTTGATTCACCCCCTGCTTGATAGGGGCCGCTAGGTGACAGGGGGTGCCCTCCTGCACAACGCCCCCCTAGTAGGGAGGGGGGGAATTACTGGTATCGATCCCCTGCCTACTTATTGTTGAGCATTGAAAAATGTATGTATTTACCACTTATTTCTTTATCTTTTCCTTTGAATATTACATTCTAAGATGGCAATATGTTAAAGAATTATGGTAGAATTAAGGAGATTTGTGATCAATGCAAAATGACTAATTATTGTCTTTTTCTATACAGAAAGTGAAGAAAATGGAAAATTAATATTTAGGAGGAAAAGACAAAGCAGAAGAAACTACTGTCCCTTTGATAGGAAGCCATATCTAGACGAGGAAATTAAGATCGAAGCACATGATACAGGAAAAGGAAGAGGAAACACGACATCAGTGCAAGAAGACAAAACAATAACTGGAGATCAAAGATATAGAGAATCCCTTAGGATCATTTGATCCTGAGGGATCACTATTTCATGGCTTATTGGTACTCTTGATACTTCCACTTGGCCATTATAAAAAGGACAGCGCTGGTAGCCCAGGGCGTGGATATTATTGTCAATTTGTAGAACCTATTATTGTAATCTTAACTTTGATCATGAACTCTCTTTGAAGAGTGATTGCTGTAACTCTACCATTTATGATTAATATATAACTCAGTTGCTGTTCCATTATCTGATTTTGGAGTAACCACAGTAGTGCTTCGGTGGTGGCTAAGGGCCCAGCCCTAGTGGATCCACTTGCTTCTTGTATCATTATTTTATAATTATAGTCGTGTGTGGTTTGATTTCCTTTGCATTTCTCTAATTTGATTTATTCGGTAATCTTTTGTAACTGAACATTTTTTAATTTCTCTGTTATATCGAAATCGTAATTGGATAACAAGATTATTATTCACAGTTTGAAATGCCATGCTGTTCATTCTGAAACAATATTGCACTTTCTAATTCGGATTTTGCTATTAATTTATAGATTGCTATTGCTATTCATTTACAGTTGCGATTGTTGTTCATTTAACTACGGTTCACTTACAGTTGTGATTGCTGTTCATTTGACTGTTGTTCCATTATAACTACAATTGTCGTCCTTTATATCTGTGGTTAATAAGATTACTGATTCAATTACTCTATAGCCGCTGTGTGTTTACGCTTAATTCAGTTTGATGTTCCTTTCTTAGAATGATGTTCAATCCCTTTATTAGTTAAGATTGCTGCCCAAATCAGTGCTATAGATTAAGCTTTGTTGTTCGAATTTTTCAATAGAATTAGTTATTGTTCCTTTTTTTCTAACCGAATTGTTATTTCCAAAATTTTCTTTGGTGTGGATAGAAATATCTACAACTGTAACGAACATCGATTATTGCTATCTAAGTTCTTAGATTGGAGGTCTTATCTGTGATTGATTTTCATTTACATCAATTTACAGGGGAAAGAGTTATCATTACTGCATCCTTGACTGATGATTGTTGTAGTTTCTTGAGTGAATAATTTAGTTACAAAGAATTTAAGTTTCTTGCCATTAAAATTAGATTTTGTTTCCAGCATTCAGTTACTTTTGCAAGCACTATACTGCAAACGTTACTCTTGAACGAGTGATTGCCTCAGACTGCGTACACTCTTGAGATAAAAAATCGTACCTAGATTGATAATTAATGTAGGGTAAATAGGGGTTAAAAGACACCTTTTTATCACGCAACACCTATGGGAACACCTACCCAAACAATGCCCCGTGGTAGGTAGGGGGCGATTCCCAGAATCAACCCCCTGTCTGTCAGGGGCCTGATTCTTGGAATTAACCCCTGCTTGCTAGGGGGTCACTGTGTAAGTGGGCATGAGAGGTGCCCATTACATAGTGGTGCCTTGGAAGGGATGGGGCCAATTTTTGTCGAGTGTATGTGTCGCGGCACAGTAGCCCCCTGGCAGGCAAGAGACTGATTTCGACCCTTTGCCTGCTAGGGCATGCCCCCTTGCACAATGACACCCTAGTAGGTAGGGGGTCGATTCCTCGAATCGACCCCCTGCCTATTGGGGGGACGCTATGCCATGGGCAGGGTGCGCAAATGGCACGACAATCCCATGTCTGTCAGGGGGTCGTAGTGTCATGAGCATGCCCATGGGCGGATCAGCCTGACCCTGTGTTGAAACCTCAAAAATCACTGTAACAACATGGGGGATGACCACTTGTTCTGGACCTTAAAGAAAATCCTTTTCCATTTGGAGTAGTGGTTCTGACTGGTTCAACTAGGTCCAGTTACCTTCTCTCAATCTCTAATTGCTTTAAAATATGACTTTGATTCACCAATGGAGGAGAGGCATCATATCAACCCTATTGTTGATCAAGGAAGAAAGTGATCCTTAAGCTGATTTGGGGCTCAACCAATCCACTAATAAAGTTTGCCTCTTTGGGAAGAGGACTTAAAAGAACGTAGAAATTAATCTAAATGCAAACTTATTCTAAGATGCAAGCAAAATGAAACTATCTTAATCCTATCTCAATTAGGCAGATATAGCTCTAACCCAACCAAGAGCGAGATATTTAAAGTATTGTGATTTAAATATGTCTGGCTTATAATGAATATCAAGCTAATGAAGTAGTTCAATTAATTGACATTATAAATACCACACATATCCTATTGAGACCTTTTAACTAAAATAATGAATCAACAACACTCAGGAAGAAGTTCTCTGAATGATTTTGATCATTTAATTAGTATTTTGAATTATTAAACAATAATATGTGGAAGAAGTTCACAACATATCACTATTTATTAATCCAATATTAAAAGACAGATTTATGAGTAAATAGTTACTCAGAAATCAGAATTCAGCTCATAAGAGCAGAGATAAATAATAACATAAAATAGAGACAAATTACCCATACCAACAAAAGTGCACAAATATGTAAGTAAATTGACACAATTCTGTCATCATAAAATGAAACCAACATTTAAAACAATAGTATTCGAAATACCAATGTATTGAATCCGTTTCTCCAGCTCCGGTCTGTAATAGTCCTTTATAATGCCTGAGCTTCTGCTTTTAAAACAGAACTACAATAGTGCAAACTCTGTTCATTATATAACTCAGAATGTGAAACAAAAACCTCAATAATCCCTAGATCTGAGATTTCACTCCTCCCTCCTACAACTATAAATCCCTATTACAAAAGTGCTTTTAGAATTCCAGAATTGCAGAGGAGAGCAGTCCCTAATTACATTCTGCAATCTACCATTTATAATATTTCCAAAGGTATTTTTGGGAGGAAAGTTTGTTGAAGAAAAATCTGCAAAATTTAATTTTATTTGCTCAAAATTCCAAGCTTCAATTGCTGGAGCATTCTTATTAATTGAGATCATTTTCTCAATATCTCTTCTACTGTTTTCCTGTAAAAAGAAATCAAAATAAATTAAGATGCAACAATAAAATCAAAATCCCATTTCTAGCATTAAAACAAAACCAATCAAATGCAATTTAATTAATTAATTGAAAATAAAATATACGTTTTTTATTGATGCCTGTGATGGTTTAATTGGCCAAAGATATGATTGACAAATGGATCTACATTCAGAAGAGGCTTGGACAAATGAAAATGCAGAAAATAAAACTTAGAAAAATTGATTTTGTTTTAAAATTCGGAGCTTGATCTTCTGCCTAATTTTCGACCCAATAAATGACCAAATCTGTTAGTTAAATCTCCTCAAAAATTTTTCATTGATTTTATCTTTCCAATAAGCCGTCCTGGGCCTCATTTGGCCAAGTAAAACTCAATCTATGAGCCTCCAAAGTTGATGAGTCAAATCTGGCATAAATCTGAAAATTCTGTTGCTAGGCTAAAAATCAGAATTTTAAAATAAAAAATCTAATCCTAAATTAATTAATTGTAATTACATTACTAATCTGTTATTAATTATTTAACATTAATTAAATTAATTAAAAAAATAATAATTTTAATTATTAAATATTTATTATATTATATAATATAATTATAACATAATATTTGTTTTTATTTTATAAAATAAAAAAATATAACTTACCAAGTCAAAAAACAAATGTAACGTCTGTTAAAAGTGTTAACGAGAGGGAGGAGTTAAGGAATTACCACACATCACAAGAAATAATCCATCGCTTTTTTTTTGGAATGCCCACATATAAAACATGCGATGTGAGAAATTTTGCGATGTAGGAATGTGAAGTTAGCATGAGGTCATGGGAGTTACAAGGAGTTCAAAACAAAAGTCAATGTTCGACTTATCGCATTGGGGTTTTTTAAAATTTCTTTCATTAAGAATTTGCAATGCGATGGGAAATCTCCGATGTGATATAATAAATTTTTATTTTTAATATTATATATATTATATATATATAATTTAATTTGAATTTAATTATATTTTTATAATAATAATAATTTAAATTTAATATTAAGTATCAATTTTTTATTTTGGTTTTATTTTAATTTTAATGAGGTTAAGTTATGAAATTATTTAAGGCATAATTTGCCTATCTGAGCTACAACCACTTTGACATTTTGGGTTTTTGAGATTAGTAATTTTTTTGAAAATTGTAGTAAACTACTGAAATCCTGATGTTTCATAGTTTGGATGTATAAGTAAAAAAAAATGAAAAATGTTAGTAATAACTAACTAGGGGTTAATATTTAAAATAAATGCATTATTGAACTAATTTATTTACAAGAAATGGAATATTGTACATTTTACACATTTTAAACCCAATGACATAAATGATTATATTTCAAAGGAGTGTCGTTTACAAACTAATTGACCAAATGAGGCGAAACAAGTATCGATGAGAAGCTTATAAAAAATCGATTTTAACAAAGCAATAGAAAACGAAAGTCTAAAAAAAATGAAAAATTAACAAAAGCGTAAGATAATCAACTTAACAAAAATCCTAAAAGGCGCTTAGCCAAAAAATTTATAGAAAGGGTCCCCATTATTTGAAGTGAACAAGTCAAAAATGGGGGGGTTGTGATTTACCACAACAATGGCGACACACGGGAGAAGAACCAGTTATCTCTATTTGATATGAATGAGATTTTCCTAAAATTAAAGTAAAAATAATTAAAGAAGATAGAATTATTTTTGAAATGTTTGATTAGGTTCATTAGTCTAAATAAAAGCAAGAATCATCTTACTGTAATTTTTCTTAAAATTCCTCATAAATTAAAATATTTCAAAACTCTATATCAGTCTTTAATTAGTTGTAGAGATAAAGCAAGGGGTCACTTTACAACTTAGCTTTTAACATATACTCATTTGTCACAAGTAGAGCCACTGCTGCCAGCAAACATCTATAGTCTCGACAGGGTTACCTTTTAATCATCATTGATTCAGAATCCCATATTTTTAAGAATTATTGACCTAGAGATAAATCCATTTATATATGTTTATTTTCGTTGTATTTGTTTTTTTTAGTTCTTAAAAGCTATTGTCCTGGTTTGGTAGCCAGATAGTTAACACTGCTATTCATTGGTTATAATTAGACTGAACAAGCTGGCTCGTGATAAGACCCCTTGTCTTATAATTGTTTGCAATCATAAGCCATTACCCTGACTTGTTTAGCAGTGTTGGTAATGTCAACCTATTTTTCCCTTATGATCATGGTAAGTAGGCTCATGATGAGACCTCTTATCTTTTAAGTTTAAATATAATTTTGGATTACACTCTAAAAAAATAAGAGTTTTTGGACAAGGAGAATCATTGACTCCTTAAGAGTTAAGAATGAAAATTTAAGAGTTAAAGGTGCTTTGCTATAAAGTGTCTTTATTTGGTTAAAAATAACTTTTCTTGACTGATAATAGAACTTTGAATGATCTTAATAAAATATCGAAATCTCAAAATAATTACAATTTTGATGAAAAAAGAAATTTCTCAGATTTTATGATACTTTGTCAACTTCTCTTGTTTTATAATCTTTTCCTTAAGTATGTCTACTTTTGTAATAAGAAAAACAAATTTTATTAAGAGATTTAAAGAAAAAACTAATAGTAGACTATTAACAAATTTTCCCTATGTATGGCGACCATTGTCAGGTAACAAGAAGGCCTTCCATATAAATCATGGCAAAGTCACTAAAATTAAAATTGAAAACCAAAAGGAAAAGAATTCTTAAGCTAAAGTGAGAAAAAAAATCAACAAACAAAAATAAAAATGAAGAAATTTAAAAGTGGAAAGGAAAATCCAAGTTTTGACAGATAAACTCTAACAAGAATGTTTATACCAATGTCTCAACAAAATGAAGTAAAGGAAAATAATCATGTAATCATTCATTCTTATGTCGACATTTAGATAAATTTTACCTTGCAGGGTTGTAAGCGTTTTAAGCTTTAGATAACAGTGATGATAAAATTCAGTCACAATGAAAAATTTATATCTGATTTCAATCTTGTCATTTCAAAGCATCATCTTAATCATTCTCTAATAAAATGAATGCTTTAAAGACATAGATTAAAGGCTCAGAAACTTCCTAGTGTAGCTGTTTCAATGAAGATTATCGCTGCTTCTCAGAAGCAAACCAAGAAAAGAGTATAGGACTTCCAAAATATGATCTGACGGATGATTGAAAGCTTTTATGAAGAGCTGCAAAACAGATTTATATATCAATAGAATTTAAAAACAAACTGAAACTAAAGTAACGAAATGGAAAATAATGAAAGTGGGTACATGAATCTTACCATTGGATGATTGCATTTGATCTTACCTGAAAGGTACCAGTTTCTCCAATACTAGCTGACTTCTTTTTTTAGTTAACATTAAAACATGAAGTCAAACTAACCAAAATCTTATAACCCAAAATCATTATTTATTTTATTTAAACTAAAGCAAGCAATAAAATGTAAAAAGGAAATGCTTTGTGTTCAGGGGAATCGAAATTGAAACAAATGCATCAGAAATGAGAATGAGAATTTGTAGTAATGAATGTTCACAAAATATTATAAGTTTCATATAAACTCCATGATTTTTATAAATTGTCTAGAATTAAGACCAGATCCAAGATAATGAATTTAAATGTGAAGATAGAGAGGTCTTGAATTTCATATTTAATTATGGAATTATATATTTAAAACTAAAATATATGAGAAATCAAAATGATTTAAATATGTTGCAAATTTATCATCAATTGCTTTAGTACCATAGCAGTTACCCAATTATTATTATTATTATTATTTTTAAATAACACAACGCCTTATCGGATGATTCGCATTGCATGTTTCTTCATCATGTTTAAAGTTCAATCTACCAAAATTTCACCTTTGCTGATATGCCATATATCGATTAAATGTGAATGGCATAGAGGCATGTGTTGGAGTTTATCGCATTGGAAGTTGCAATGGTGAATTGGAAATATGAGAAGATGTGATGAGAATATATGCGATGAGATGGAGCAATCACAATATTGAATAAATGTCATATCGAAGATCGAGGAATAGTCATGTTGCAAATTGGACATCGCACATCGCACATTGTGATTTGTACTTGGCACATCGCACATCGTATATCACGCATCGTAGATTTGGAATAGTAATTTGACCATGAATAAAAATGTGATGAAGTGATGTGCAATATCGACATATCATAATATTAGAAATAGTCATGTTGGAAATACCAATATGATTCTTACGATAGCGAGAATGCGATGGATGACGTGGCTCTTAGGTGGGGCCGTCTTTGGATCTCAAAAGAAATCGACGATCCGCAAAATTAAGTACAAGATGTAATATTCTTGATACGCCGATATGCGATGAAGAATGGAATCGATAGATTTATTATGAGAATTTAATATCATATCAGATCTGAGACATCGATACTTTTAAAATTATGCCCCTACCATTATTGCGATTGAATGGATGCGATATTTCTTATGAACTTGATTTAAATTTCATATCGGGCCCCGAATTATGTGGACATCACAATATTAGTAAAGTCATTTTATCGGAGATCGGTGAATCAAGATAATGGAAGTATATTCAACTAAAAACCTCTGATATGTGAAATGTGATATAACATTTTATGAGAGAATGAGTGAGGTAACACATCAGAGGTTTTGCATCAACAATTTGTTATCAGAAAATGCTAAGAGCTACTTCCGATGAAATATTACGATATAAATGGTTGTGATATGGATGATGTGATATCAGAATGAAATAATTGACGAAGATGAGCGGGATGGGGATATTGCGCATATATATTCATTGTAGTATCAACAATATCAAGTTGAAATGTTTCTGATATGAATCCTCTGATACTATTTTAAATTTTAATTGGGTTTTCTAATGAATGAAAGAAAAGTTAAAGAATTCTCAAATTCTAATGAATCACAAATAAAATTTCCCTGAACTTGTGAATTTGAAATGGGTTTGCTGCTTACTTCAATTTTTGAAAATAAATGAAAACCTGCAAATAAAATATAACAAGAATAAAAAATAAACTAAGGAAAAGAGAAATTAATAATAGATGAAAATGAACTTGTAAATGTGTACTTAGAAGGAAATTCTCTGTAGATTTTATCTCATGAATCTTCAAATTCTTCCTTCGATTTATCAAAATTCTAACTTTGTTTCAAAATCATCTCATTATTTATTCTAAATTAGAATGGGCAATCAAGCTGAAGAAAATCAATTATTCATGTTCAGAAAATTGAAATTCATAGAATCCATCTGAAACGAAAATGAGAATATGCTCCCTTTTGAATTGCAACAACAATTTATTACCTCTGCTCATTCCAAATTAACTTGGGAAAAATTTGTATTGTTATGTTGACTATTCAATAATACCTTTAGTAAATAAATATGATGCCTATTGCAGCATCATATAATAAACTAAAGATCAGAATGGGATAAAGCCATTAATTGTGGAAAAATATCAACACAGATTTGAATGTGTGCACACAACAAAATGGACACCCATAAGATCATTTTAACAAATTTCGAGGAAGATAATATGAATTTCATTTGATTACAACAAAAGGTTAGACTGACTAATAATGATCGAATTGGAATTAAGCTTATAATAGATAGTCATACATTTCATGGAATAATGAGATCATGAAGCTTTATATCCTCAAAACCTTTAACAAATAAATTTCAGAAGAAAATCTTATAAGGACATTTCAAAATGGAGAAAAGTGGCTTTGAGGTGATTGGTGCCAAGTGCAAACTCAATTGAATTTAGTCAAGACATTATTCAAAATAGACAGAGTAGAGGTATTGCTGCAATAAATTTTGATTTAAAACGGGGAAGCAAGAATTAGAAATTTTCTGATGAGAGGCAAATATTTCCCTGAACATGTATATGATATAAGAAGGGTTGATTGCTTGCTTTATTTTTTATCTGTAGAACTATTAAAAATAAATTAACTACATAAAACAAACAAACTAAATTAATTCTACTTCTATTCTAACCTATACATGAAAATGACTAGGTATAGTCATATTTTCAGTGTAACTATTTTCTTATTTTAATTCATGCATATATGTATAGTTCAAATGTTAGTAATAAAAATACAAATCTAATTGAACTAAGAAAATTAAATCTGTAATCAGAATGTGCAGTTATTATTAGCAGCTTATTTACAATCACCTTCTTTTGAAATGTCTTTTCCAACTGAATTTCAATTGGATCATCAAAACCTGGATGGGTTTCCATTAAGAATTGGAAAATGTTTAAAAGAGGAGATGACAGGCCAGATTGTGAATGTGAGCTTTTAAATTCAAAGGCCTGGAAATTTTTTTTAGTATTATGTGTAAGTGTTAAACTATTAACAATCTTCCATGAAGGAAAATTCCAAACAATTTTCAAATAGGCTAATGAAAAATGGATGGAAATCTATCAAATAAAATGAAAAATTATTAATTGGATTAGATTGTTGGCCAGATTGTAAAAATACATTTTCTTGTTGACACTACCTTTGAGAAGATATAAGATTTTGATAAAACATTAGCATTGATTGAAATTGAAATATTAATAGCTTTTGATGTTCATGTTTATCATATGAAACTTCAATTCCCCAATAGAGAAATGCATCAATTGAGTGTTCACTATTAAAGTCCTCAATATGCCAGCGTAAAGTGTCCAAAAATATATCAAAAATAAAATCAGAAAATAAATCTAAATTTAAACAAAATAAGTGAAAAATAAAAAATAAAATGAAATCAATATTGGTACAACTAATGTTACAACATAATTGGGATTGTTTTGAAATAATTTCTTTTTCACAAGCGTTCGCCAGAATAATGGAATTTGAATAGTTGCCAATTTCAACTTGTGAATTAGAAAGAAAATTATGATTATGAGTAGAATGAGAGCTTGATCATGATATGAATCATAAATTGGAATGTTTTCTCGAATGTTGAAATCATAAAGATAATTTGTTGCTCTAGAATGAGGAGTGGTTAGAATAATTACTAAATTGAAACGTTCCTCACTCTCAGATGTTATTTGAATTTTAACACGAGGATTTTCTTGAGAAGAATAGAGATCAACATCCTTAATGTCAGAGTAATTATCATAAACGACTTCACAATATTCTCTAGAATTCCTGTCAATCTCGTCCAATATATCAAAACAAGGAGGAATAAAAATTTCATGTTCATTAATGACAAAAGAATGATCAGTAATTGTTTCTCTATCTTGATAAAAAATTATTTGTAATTCATTGAGATCAACCTCTTTATTTTTTGAAATATCATTAATACCCAGAGGGGAAAAAATTACCATTATTACAAATATCAGGATAAAGGGAAAATTGTGAATTTGAAATAATGCAATTAAAAATGTCTCTGTTTGAGAACTCTTGTACATTATGCTTAT
The DNA here is from genome assembly GCA_000404065.3 of Pinus taeda. Lineage (NCBI taxonomy): Eukaryota > Viridiplantae > Streptophyta > Pinopsida > Pinales > Pinaceae > Pinus > Pinus taeda. Next base: position 75,189 of record APFE031686405.1, read on the forward strand.
TGTAAATTTTAGATTGTAGATCATTCCTTTGTCTACTCGCGCTTTCTTGAAGAATTGCGCTTTGGTTATATGAATTTGGCATTTGCTCATCATGAGAAAATTCAGAAATTTGTACAACAGTTTGCGCGTTATTATTTACTTTGATTACTGCTTGTACATGTTGATTTGCAATCTGATTTTCTGAATTCACTACAGAGTAACTTTCAGATTTCAAGGCAGCTTTTTCTCCAAAATTGTTGTTGTTGCCTTCTTGCATTTGATTAGAAATGTTTTCTAAGCTTTGTGAAACCACTTCATCATGATTTATTTTCACATCCATATTGGAGTTCTCATTTATGTTGGAAGGGGATGGAACAAAGCTTAAATTAATTTCATATGGATTAGGAATGGGAGGAAGAGAGCAAATATGTTCAAACCAATCTAGTGATTCTTTTTCTGTAGGTTTATCTTTGACTTTAAATCTTAAAAAATTCAAATAAAATCGAATATTAAAATCTCTAACAGATTCATTTTCAAATCTTCGTAGATATTCAATTTCCTCACATACCTGTTCATAATCATAGCCGTCAAATTTACAAATGAAAATTGTAAAAAATTGATCCCAGCTATGAATTGAGGCAACTAGAAGAGTTCTACACCAGTTTCTGGACTTTGCCGCAAATGTGAGAGTAAAAATTCTGCATAAAATGCCTTCATCAATTCCTTGAAAATCATAATTTGAAACATTCTGAATAAATTGAAAGACATGATTAAAATCAGAAGAATTCTTCTTACCGTTAAAATTACCTGAGACAAGAGTCTTACCACTTTGGGTGGAGTATTGGAAGATGCATGTACATGGATACAACTCCAAATTAGAAGTTTAAGAGGAGCCATCATGATTTAAATAAAATGTTAAAATTGAAAAGACTCCAATAGACAACAAGTTCTAGGCCCTCATTCTAGCACCAAAATGTTGAAGCCTCGAAAATCACTACAACAACATGGGGGATGACCAATCGGTCTAGACCTTAAAGCAGCTCCTTTTCCGTTTGGAGTAGTGGTTCCGACTAGTTCAACTAGGTCCAATTGCCTTCTCTCAATCTCTAATGGCTTTAAAATATGACTTTGATTTACCAATGGAGGAGAGACATCAGATCAACCCTTTTGCTGATTAGGGAAGAAAGTGATTCTTAAGCTGATTTGGGGCTCAGCCAATCCACTACTAAAGTTTTCTTCTTTGGGACACGGACTTAAAAGAATGTAGAAATTAATCTAAATTCAAACTTATTCTAAGATGCAAGAAAAAAGAAACTATCTTAATCCTATCTCAATTAGGTAGATATAGATCTAACCCAACTAACAGCAAGATATTTAAAGTATTGGGATTTAAATATGTCTGGCTTATAATGAATATCAAACTAATGAAGTAGTTCAATTAATTGACATTATGAATACCACACACATCCTATTGAGACCTTTTAACTAAAATAATCAATCAACAACACTCAGGGAGAAGTTCTTAGAATGATTTTGATTATTTAATTAGTAACTGAAATTATTAAACAATAATATGCGGAAGAAGTTCACAACATACCACTATTTATTAAACCAATATTAAAAGACAAATTTATGAATAAATAGTTACTCAGAAATCAAAATTCAGCCCATAAGAGCAGAGATAATTAATAACATAAAATAGAGACAAATTACCCATACCAACAAAAGTGCACAAATTGTTGGAAATAATACTGGGAGGGGGGGGGGGGGGGGTGAATCAGTATTAGCAATTTAACAATATTTCATTTCCATAAACACATTTATAATCGCTACTTTTGTTAATGAAGCTTGTGTGTATATGCAATTGTGTTTAGAGAAACCAGTGTATACCTTGCAAACTTATAATTTAGTTATTTGATCTTTAATCTATGTATCAGAACCATATAACCAATAATCAGATGCAATAAAAAGAACAAGCAATCGCACTCATGAATACAGGATATAAGGTGGAAACCCAATGTGGGTGAAAACCACTTGCTGCAATCATCTCTATCTTTTTTTAATATGAAACTTCTTTTTACAAGTTTTGTACTGGTGCAACCTTATACTAGTACGCAGACTTCTACCTGCAGAAGGCTACAACTTTCTCTCATTCTCCAGCTTTTCCTGGAAGGGAGCTACAACCCCCTTAGCTCTTGTACTAGCTGATGTGTTTACTAGTATGTAGGTGCTGACCTACAAAAGGCTACAACCTTCTTTTTTTCTTCTAAGGACCATGTTTCACAAATTTTCAGATTGGATCCATCAATAACATCAATTAAACATCAAATATATCTACATCAACCAATCTCCTTTGCACCAACCAAAACTGAATCAAACAATCACTTTTCTGAATGATGTAACTAGAATACAGTAACAACAACCAGAACCCAATCCAGAACCCTGAACACTGCAACAAAAAACAGAAGTAGCTAAAACATATTTTATGAGACGTATGCTACTTCAATGTCTCAAACCTGCGTTCATACGCTATTATATCAAAGCAAACCTGCGTATACGCTGTTTTGAAATGCCGAACCAGTGTGTATATGCACCTTTGCTATATTGAACCTGCGTACAGATATATAAAAGATTATTTAAACTTTACAACTATTCAGACATTAGTTATATCCAGATCATCAGATTTACAGATTAGGACATGCGCCAATTATTAAAACAAAAGATCAAAACCAAACAAAGATACTTCTCTTCAAGTCTTAAGATCTTGACCCATCAATAGAACTTATCCTACTTCAAGCACTTAGGTTCCTCCTTGATTCAGATCTAGCTATGCACCATAACCCAATGACCAGTATTCTAGATCTTGTTCTTCATTAGATATTCAATACTTTAGTGCCTTTGCCTATTGATCTTATCCTCCTTTTATAGTCTTAGGCCTTACTCAATACCATGGTCCAAAACCACTTAGAATCAATACCTTGGACCAAATACTTGGGGCCAACACTTCAGACAAGATACCTTAGACCAATACCATGGGTCAAAATACCATGGTCCAAATATCATGGACCAAAACCAAATTCACTAACATGTATGTGCTTTTCTTTGCATGAAAGTGTGTGTATACACATACATGCCTTTTAGTCTGCGAACTCGCGTGTATACGTGGCTAGGTCAAGCGTTACCTGCGTTTATCTCTTTTTCCTTCATTCTGAGAGCCTGAATTGTGATCTGTCATCTAAGTGAGTTGCCATCAAGGACAACACCTGTGTCATAGTGCCAAACCTATGTCATAATGCTAATAATCTCCCCCTTTGGACTTGATGGCAACCCCAAGTCGCTCTCCCCCTTTGTCATCAAGGGAAAAGGGTTATGCTACCCCTGAGTACATGCTGAATTCTCTGAAATGCTAAAGTGTGATGTTCATGCTCCCCCTGATTGTACGCAAGGTCTGCAAAAAGATGTTCTACAAGAAGAACATTACTCCATACATCATAAATGACCTTCCTATGACCAAAAACTCATACATACATCCATCTCCCAACCAAGTGGGGATACACCAAAAGTTTATACATGATAAAACAAGAACATTACATCATCCATCCCAGGCATAGTGGGGAAACAAAATAGGTCATTACATGACCTTGATTATAAAATATATACATGACATAGAAATGAAATATCTAAAACAAGACTACGATAGTCATCAGCAACTATCATCAACAACATTTGTCAATCACTATCCAGACCAACAACCATGATCTCCCTCTGCACCTGTTCCACTTGAATTAGAAAAAAATGTGAAATTGTACCAAGATAATGCCAACAATGCATTATTAGAAGTATTGTTACACAGTAATTTATCACCGCTTTCACTCCCGGTCTTCTCACTGTGTCATGTGTCCAAGTCAAACATGGCTATGACAGACAAATGCTTCCCTGTGCTGCCAATTGACCCACTTTTCCAAAGTTTACTGCCTCATCGCGACTTTTGGCTGAATAAATGCGCTGATGGGTGCTGATGAATTGTCCATGCACGCTGCCAGCGTGGAAGTACACGTGATTCCCGCGATGGCTCGATTTTATGCATCAATGCGCCAGGTCCTTGTGGTCCCTTCAGCGATGATCTGACTATCAACACTGATCACTTATGATGTCAGCGCTGAGGATCAGTTCTGTGTCGGTGATGATCCACATTGGGCGAATTGTTCCAACAGCCGGCCTTCTAGATGACTCAAGACCTGGTTGTTGACCTTGTTTAAGTTGGCTTCCTTCCCTGGTGTGGCAGTTCCGTTAATTGTTCTACCTTCCTTGGTGATAAGCTCTCATTTCCACCTTTCATGGAGGCTCCTTGTCTCTTCACTTTTCCATGTGGTTTGTTTTCCACATGATGGAAGAATGGTGACCATAGATCAATTATCATTCTTTAGTCCCCAGTGCCTCCTGCGCAGCTGTCATCCCCTCTCAGTTCTTTTTCGCAAGCAGTACCTTCTTTGCACAGGTCAATTATGTGGCTACCCGTTCTATCTCTGCCTCTGTTGATGATCATGCAGATGGTCTCGTATGTCATGTACTGGGGGCATTGAACCCGATCTGTCATTAGTGCCTCATGACATGTATTCCTCCTAGAGTGCGTCTCTTCCATCCCGCGAAGACCTATTGGGAGCCATGTTCTCATCCGGCCCATGAAGAGGTGTCCCGAGGATAGTTCTGATCCTATGTCAACCTCATTAAAAAATGAAACAAGGAGTTATGAGGATAGTTTGTTCCTGTCTCAACCTCGCTAAAAAATGAAATCGGGTGTCCCGAGGATGGTTCGTTTCTTGTGTCAACCTCGTTAAAAAATGAAACTGAGTGTCCCGAGGATGGTTCATTTCCTGTGTCAACCTTGTTAAAAAATGAAACTGGGTGTCCCAAGGATGGTTCGTTTCCTGTGTCAACCTTGTTAAAAATGAAACTGGGTGTCTCGAGCATAGTTCCTGATCTTGTGTTAAGCTCGTTAAAAAATGAAACAAGGAGTCTCGAGCATAGTTCTTGATCTTGTGTCAAGCTCGTTAAAAAATGAAACAAGGGTTATGAGGATAGTTCTTTTACTGTGCCAACCTCATTAAAAAATGAAACACCTCCCTTTTCCTAATTGATTCTTTGATTAAGTTTTCGTAAAATCCAAGTCGAGTCTTTCCAAGATCTCGGAAGTGAACCTTCATTTCATCCACCTTGTTAAATGCAATGAAGCTTGGGGAGCATGCACCTCAATTTTTTTTCATTATGCTCGGGGCATGTGAACTTAAAATAAACATAGTTTTTCGTTTCAAGCTTGTGTAAACATGAAACCGAATCCAAGCAGAGTTCTCCATGGTTCAAGCTTGTGTAAAAATGAACCCATACCTGATTTACATCTCGTGATTGTCGTTTATCTGCTAAATTTTGCTAGATGAGCCTTGTTTGTTTCATTCCATTGCCACCATCTCCTTAGTCGGTCATATGCTTTCACTTGGTTGTTTTTTCTTTCCTAAGGAACCGCAGCGATGAGTGGTTTTATTAGCCAACCTCTTGACCATTATATGTTTTGAGCAGTTCCACCATTGCCAGAACCAGTTGCTACCCTTCATACCACTCATTCCTCCAGGACGAGTCTCCTTTAAGCTCTTTTCTGACTCATAAAATATGAAAAGATTGCCGAGTTTTTCCTTTTTGACTCATTAAAGAGAATAAAAACAGAGGTCTTCTTTCAGCTCTTTTCTGACCATTTAAAGACAAAAAGATTGCCGAGTGTTCCTTTCAACTCATTAAACGGAATGAGAGGTAGTCTGCTTTAAGCTCTTTTTCGACCGTGTAAACAAGAAAGATTGCTAGGCTTTTTTCATTTCAAGTTCGTTATTAGTTACGAAACGACGTGGTTTCAATCACTTCTCTACTTTTTCGGGTCGAGATCACTAGTCACTAAAAGTACTCCTTGATCGTAATGGTCAAGCGGTTCTTTCGAGTATCGTTTTATACTTTTTCGGGCTCGAGAGACACAACTTTATGAAAGAGGACCCCTTGGAGTTTTCTTTTCTGTGTCTTTTTCAAACTCCCTAAACATGAAAAAGACTCCGACTTTTACCTATGTCAGACTCGTTAAACTTTGATGACATTGGACTCGTCACCATGACGAGATCCGAGCTTCTCCTCCCTAGGGCTCGTTAAACTACTACTAGGTTGGATTCGATCAAAGGTCGAGATTATACCACAAGCATATGCTATCCCCTTCAAGCTTGTTTTCAAAAATAATTGAGGTACTTGCCAGCAATGGTGGGGGGAAATTTGGAAAATGTCACTGATTGTCTATGGCAGCAAGTCACTCTTGAACATCGACACTTCTGCTTCTTGTCGGGTTGGGACATCCACACATCGTCATTTGGATTTCTGCGGGTTTGGGTCATCATTTAGCCTCATTCCATCTGATCCATGCTGTTTTCATCAAGCCTCTGATCCTTTGGTACCTGAATGCTGCCACCCTCTGGAGTCGTGTCGCTGACATGTTCAAGAGGATAATCCTTCTGTAGTTTATACCTTTTTCTCCTTTCCTGATACTCTGTTGCACCATCTACCACTTGTTCCTTATCTCGTGTCATTGATGGGGGAAACATTATGGCCCTCCTGCAATTGGTCATCTCCTGTAGACATCAGCTGATTATCCAGGAGATTGACCTAGAGATCCCCTTTGGTACCTTGGAGCTTGCATGCCTCAATGGCAAGTTCTTTGCACTTGATGGTCGATTTGCATCATTGGCTGCCGATTGGGTGATTCCACGAGTGTTCAACTTCAGTTCATTCTTCGCGCTTTATGGATTGTACTAGACAGTACCTTGAGAGCCATTATCATCATTGGTGGTTTCTCTCGCACTTGTTAACGGTTTCTGTCACTGACCGGTAATCAAGCGACTTTCTCTCATGCTCGAATTTGATACCTCCATTCGCATGATAGAATTTGTACTATTGGTTGGTTGGGTTCAAGACCCCGGGATCAGATTACATATGTTCGAGCTGTGTGGATTGGTTCATGATTACATGACTCGTTGATCGATGGCTGTGACCATACACGAGTCTTCATGGATGGCTGCGACCATACCTTTATTATTATCATGGTCTCATTAGCTGGGTGGATGCGTCCATACCATAGACCTTTCCCGTATGTCTTTTGGATGGCTGCGTCCATGCCTAGATGACATGTACTTCACTATTAGAGATATTGTACTTGCATGCAGGTTCTTCCAGACGGTGTTCCAGCTCAGTTGTTTTGTAAAGCATTTCACCCCTCCCACTCTCTCGGGCTTCATACTTTAGGGGGCATTTGTTACATAGTAATTTATCACCGCTTTCACTCCCGGTCTTCTCACTGTGTCATGTGTCCAAGTCAAACATGCTTATGATAGACAAATGCTTTCATGTGCTGCCAATTGACCCACTTTTCCAAAGTTTACTGCCTCATCATGACTTTTGGTTGAATAAATGTGTTGATAGGCGTTGATGAATTGTCCATGTACGCTGCCAGTGCGGAAGTACACGTGATTCCCGCGATGGCTCGATTTTATGCATCAGCGCAGGTCCTTGTGGTCCCTTCAGCGATGATCTGACTATCAACACTGATCACTTGCGATGTCAGCGCTGAGGATCAGTTCTGTGCCCACGATGATCCAGATTGGGTGAATTGTTCCAACAGCTGGCCTTCCAGATGACTCCAGACCTGGTTGTTGACCTTGTTTATATCGCCCTTCCTTCCCTGGTGTGGCAGTTCCGTCAATTGTGCTACCTTCCTTGGTGATAAGCTCTCCTTTCCACCTTTCATGGAGGCTCCTCCTCCTATTTAAGCACTCATCTTTGATATGATCAACTAGTTGGACAATCTGATAGTTGGCTAGTTGGGCAGTGCTATGAGTGCTTTGAGAGTTTGCTAGATAGTTGGTGTGAGTGTGATAAGTGTGGAATTGTTGGTAGTTTGTGAAAGGTTGTAAGGTACCCTTGATCTTGTGTGAAGCTTACGAGTGAGAGAACTCTTGTATGTGGGAAGATCCATCTTCAAAGAGTGAAGGCTTGAAGAACATGCTGGCTGGACTCTTCTCTGAGAAGGCTTGTGACGTCAAGACTTTGGTTGTAAGCTAACCCTTATTTTATTATTAATGCAATCAATGATGTTTTCCTATGTCTTGTATGTAATGTACTTGATAGCTCATGACTTCTTGACTTTGTGAGTAAATAGTTCATTGTTGTATCCGGTTATGTGCTTTATTGTATTTCCTTTGCTTTGTTTCAGGTTGATCACTTGCTGAGGACAAGGAAGCGGAAGCTGGAGCAACGCAACAGAACTCCATCGACCACCGGTTGAGGTAGGCCTCTAACTTGAACTGTTTAAGAAAAGCTATTGTTGATTTGTCCTTGTTTGTGACTAGACCCACTCTAGGGCTAGAGGGGTTGCCTCTGTCCATAGAGGGAACACTTTCTTGCATCACAAATTGGCGACTCCGCTGGGGAGGAGCTTTAGCCTTTGTTTTTCTTATTTTCTCTTGCCTTGTTTTTTTTTTGGTCTCTTTTGAAGTTTTGGAGATTGGTTATCAATCCTTTGAGTTTCCCGGGTTAATCTAGGAACACCCCTATTAGATTGAAAGATTGATTGTCTTTGATTTGGGAGTTTTGATTCGCCTGTCACTGTTTTTGAGCTTCATCGTAGATTTAATTATAACAGTCACGCTGTCATCGTGCCTGACCTTTTGTAATATTCTTTTCATCGTGTAATTACGCCTAATAGTCACGCCAGTTCTGGAAATCATACCATCACGGGAAAGTTACGTATTCCTGCGCTGACATCGCTTTGTTGCTGAAGCAGTTACTTCATCAACGCTTGTTTCCTGTGTATTACCTGCGCTGATTGTTGTAGAATTGATTTTGTTCAATTTTACCTCCTGAATCCATCAGTCTTGCTAGCCCCTTGTTTTTTTTCACTTGCTTGATGACTTGTTTTTCACTGTTTATAGATCAAGGCACTCCCTTGTGAGCTTTGTTGAATGAATCTTGTTTTTTCGCTTATGTGACCTAGATCACTGTTTCAAGTTCCTTGAATCTGTACTGCTGTTGATTCATAATTTGAGCCGAGGGTGCATCCTATTACCATAGGGGTACATATTGTTTTAGAATCTTCCATGCCATATTTCTTCAATATCTACTTAAGGTACTTGGTTTGTGATAGAAAAATACCATCTTTATTTTGTTGAACTTGTAAACCAAGAAAATATGTGAGCTCACCAAGTACGGACATTTTTTCAAATTCTTTCTGCATTACCAAAGAAAAGTTTTGACTCATGGCTTCTTCATTGCTACCAAAAATGATATCATCAACATACACAACAAGTATTAGCTATTTATCATTGTCAATTTTTATATATAGATTTCTATCAGCCGATCCTTTTGAAAAACCTTCTTGATGAAGGTATTTGTCAAGACGATAATACTAGGCTCTTGGAGCTCTTTTTAAACCATAGAGAGCCTTTCTGAGTCTGCATACAAGTTTTGGATCATTTCCAAGGATGAATCTGTCTGGTTGTTCAATATATACTTCTTCTTCTAGGTCTCCATTAAGAAAGGCAAATTTCACATCTATTTGATATACTTTGAACTTCTGAAAGCTAGAAAGAGCAAGAAACATTCTTATGGCTTCAAGTGTAGCAACAGGTGCAAAAGTTTCTTCAAAGTCTATACCTTCTTGTTGAGCATACCCTTTACAAACAAGTCTAGCCGTGTTTCTAATAACTTCTCCATTTTCATTTAGCTTGTTTTTGAATATCCATTTGGTTCCTATGACATTCTTATCATTAGGTCTAGGAACCAATTCCCAAGTATTATTCTTTTCAATCTGCTCAAGTTCTTCATTTATGGCCTTGACCCAACATTCATCTTTGCATGATTTATTTACATTTTGTGGTTCGGAGGAAAGCAATGCTAGATAACTTGAAGCTTCTGTAATAGTTCTTCTTGTCTGCACACCTGCCTCTTTCTGCCCCAAAATTTGAGTCTCTGGATGATTCTTCTGAACATGCATGGATGGAGTCTTTTCTTCTACCCTTATCTATTCTTCTGGTTCCTCATTGGTTTCTTCTTCAAAATTAGTCTGATTTGATGTGGAAGGATAGTCCTCATCTTCTTCATAATCTTCGGTTTTTACTTGCTTTGGATTTTTGCCTGATTCATCAACCACAACATCAATACTTTCAACAATTTTCCGAAGTATTTTATTACAACACTTATATCCTTTACTTCGGGAAGAGTAACCAAGGAGAATGCCTTCAGGGAAAATTTTAAGAACCACCCTAAATTTATATGTATAATAAATGGGCTAATCCCCATGATACATAGGAAAAATGGGAGGCGATTTTATCAATAATATAATATGTAAATATAATTTTTTTTGGCGAATCTCTCACCAGATTATATTATCTTGTACAGTGATGGAGAATCTATCACTGAATTATAAAATCTTGTAAGATCTTGACAAATCTTTTACTGAATAATAAAACATTGTGAAGTCTTGGTGAATGTTTTGTTAAAGTATGAAACCATATATGATAATAAGAAAACATATTCATTAAATTGTAATATACTAACATACATATTTGGAGAAAAGAAACATAATTTTCTCTTCCCACAAACAATGTTCCAAGTTTCAGTGGATATGTTTGTCAAGGTTCTTACAATACACTCTTTCATATCCTTCTATTAGTTTTGATAATATTCCACAACAAAGTTCTTGTAGGTGTTGATATTGACCACGAGTTCTGTCAAAGTAGGAGAGATTAATCTTTTCTCTACAACTTTTGTCAAGCTACTACTTTTTTCAAGTTATCAAATTGCTTTCTTATTCCATAGACTCCAACTGTGAGATAAAAAAACACATCAAATTTGTTTACCCCAACACGCCAACAAGTAGCAAGCCCCAACTATATTATATAAGAAAGTATTAGGTATCCCAAAGGCTTGAAGGGGATCTAATTGAAAGAAGTAACTATTGTGAGAAGCCTTCCAATCAATATATGAATATATAAATGTAGATTTATTATTATTTTAATTGGAAATCTTCAATTAAATAATGAAATTTTATTACGTCTCTCCCAATCTAAATTGCTTATTAGCATAATTCACAGCCCTCATACGTCTCACATTTTTTAACAACGTTGTAACATGTAGATTAATTTCCTTGTTGGTGAACAATCTCCACCTTTTAGGAAAATATGGTGTAGTGGCTCCAACCCCTACAGATCATTAGGACAAACTAAGAATAGCACAAAAGATGAAAGGTTGTACAAACCAACGTATTTTTCAAACAAGTAATCCAACATCAGTACCTAAATTTTTTCATGAAGATATCATATTGAGAATGTTTGAAAAATGGTGGGAAATATTCTACGAGGGTGATGCGGAAAGAGTGATAAGGTTTTACTATTTTGATTTTTTTTTGTTAAATTAGAAAAACCAATATTAATGGAGATATTGGTATTTTTTACTAAATTTTGTGAAGTGACTAAATGTAGCCTTAATCATTTACCTTAAGATGTTTTTACAATATAATTTTCTAAATCTATTTAATATCTTCATTATCATAAAAACCAACCTATATCCATCTTAACTCCACATCTACCACTCTTAGAGTGATGAAATCTATTTATCCCTCTGAGCACTTGGTTGACCTAGAATTAAGATGGATCTAAGATGATAGAATTTCCCCTTTAAATAGTCTATGCTCACATGAATACAATGGTATTACCATGGGTTATCATAAACCTGGAGCTTAAAAATTACTATTTAATTTATAAAAATTAATAAAATTAATAGTTGTTTTTTATTTTATTTTTTATTTTAACCAAGCTAAAATGTTTAACCTACATTAAATTGCAACATCCATTTTTATGCCCGAGAGGGATCAAATATTTTTTCACTCTATGCTAGTTTGCATATCACGATATTTGGTACCTAGTAGATCCAGAGTAAAGATGGATCTATGCTGGTTTAATTCCCCCATTTAAATAGGCTACATTCCAGGTGAATACCATGGGTCAATACCATGTGCCATTTTGGTGAATACCATGGGTCAATACCATGTGCCATTTTTTATTTTTATTAATACTAATATTAGGGTTAATAATGTTTTTTTGCATGGTATTAATAACAATCTAGTCCATGGTATTTGTCCCATAGTATTTTGCCCATAGGTTTCACCTAAATATAACGCATTTTTTGAGTGTTCGTAAATATAAGGTGACTTATGGAGATGGTATTTGTCCCATAGTATTTTTCCCATAGGTTTCACCTAAATATAACGCATTTTTTGAGTCTTCATAAATGTAAGGTGACTTACGGAGTAAATATAAAAAATTGTTTTATTTGTTTACCAGAGTCGTTTATTTATATTTTTATTAATTTACCATACCTCTTTTACAAATATGGTATTTGGCCATAGGATTCAGTTAAATAAAACCTCTTTTTTGAGCCTTCATAAATAGAAAGAGGGTTATGGACTAAATATAAAAAGAGGTTTTATTTATTTACCACACATCTAGTTTATTTATATTTTTATTTATTTACCATACCTTTTGAGTAAGTATAAAAAAAAAGTTTTATTTATTTACCATACCTCCACTTTATTTATATTTTTATTTGTTTACA
>APFE031686405.1:88158-106934 GCA_000404065.3 Pinus taeda
TACCTCTTTTATAAATATGGTATTTGGCCCATAGGATTTACTTAAATAAAACCTATTCTTGAAAATTAGGGCGAATGGAAGGTTGTAACTCCTAATTCCAAGGGCTAAATTTAACTTTTTTGCCCTCTCCCTTAAAATAAGGTGGGCTAACCTCCATATCTATTTTTTTTATAAAATAAATTTGAGGTGATTTGTAAAAATGTACTTGATACAAAATATTCCCCCACTAAAAATTTAAAACCCCTTAATTTTGCCTAAGGGAAAAAATTCGCCCCTAAAATTTTCCATGAATGCCTTCATCTGCTCTAGGTTCAAACTTGTCAAGTTTTTCATCAGTCCTTTTGATGTAAGATTTGCTTCTAAAAACTTTGAAGTATTTTACAGTAGGAGCCTTACCATAACAAAGTTCATGTGGAGTTTGAGTGCTGTTTACCCGGACATTTGTTTTGTTAAGAATAGTGACGACAACAAATGAAGCTTCACCCCAGAAGGTTGCAGGAGTTCCAGACTCATCTAGCATAGCATGAGCCATTTGTTGAACAATTATGTTCATCCTTTCTACCAATTCATTTTGCTGAGGAGTTATTGCGGTAGAGAATTCCTTTATTATTCCATGTTCTTCACAGAAGTCGAAGAATTCATTCGAAGTAAATTCCCCTCCTCGATCAGACCTGAGGCATTTGATTTTGTGATCTGATTCATTTTCAACCAAGGATTTGAAGGCTTTGAACTTTTCAAAAGCTTCGTATTTATGCTTTAGAAGTCCTATCCAACACATTATGGAAAAGTCGTCAATGAACAATATAAAGTATTCTTCTCCACGAGGTGACTTTTTCCTAGATGGACCACATAAATCAGTGTGAACAAGTTCAAGAGGCTTACTAGCTGATCCTTCCTTCTCAGGGAAATGTGCTCTAGTTTGTTTACCAAATTGACATGATTTACATATTGTATTTTGTTGAATGCTGACATCAGGAAGATCACGAAAAATCCGGTATCTATATGCTTTTCTTATTTGAGAGAAACTTAGGTGCCCCAATCCTTTGTGCCATAACCAGTGTTCATCGTTTTTGCTTAGATAGCATTATTGTTGTCTCCCCTTCAGTATGTACAAGTTTTTTGGAGTTCTTACACCTATGATCATTGTTTCTCCTGTATCAATCTCATGAAGAACACATCCATTTGATCGAAATACTACCTCATTTCCCTGATCACACATTTGACTGACACTCAATAGATTATGCTTTAGACCATCAACATACATACCATTTCCAACTTTAATCTTTTCTTTTAAGAGAACAGAGCCTTTACCTTTTATGACTGTAGGAGTGCCATTACCAAATGAGACCTTCTTTTCTTTTTCTAAGGCATTATATGGTTAAATTTTCTCTTTATCACCTGTCATGTGTTTCGAGCATCCACTGTCGATGTACCACTATTTTTCTTGTCCTTCTGCATACAAAGCTATACCACATATTTATGTTTGCATATGTTTCTTTCTCCATGTTTTGGGACCCAATGAAGCTTTCTCCTTCTGAGATGTTTGCCGAAATTTACTCTTGCATTCATAATCTTCATGACCGAAGTTATTACAGATAGAGCATTCTATTTCATTTTCAAGAGCAGAAAAGTTATTGTAGGTCCTTTTCATGATCCCAGTCACGTTCCTTTGATTTCGTGCTTCTCTAGTCATGATGGTTTTGTAAGAAACACATTGAGCAGCTTTGTGTCCAAAGTTATGATATGAAAAATATTGGTCATTAAAGAAATTCCTGTGATTATCGAATCTACTAACCTATGATTGTAGTTTTCATTGACATTCATTCTTGAAGCAAATTGAGAATGATTTACCTGTGGTTGGTTATAGCTTCTATTCATCCTTGAAGTGTATTGAACCCGATTTACGTGGTGATATGCTTTATGCCTTTGCTGACGATTGCCAACTTGTTCACTTCTCCTTACTACATCAAGATAGCTTTTAGAGGTTGATGGCTTCTGTGCTTGAGATACTTCTTTAGTATATCCAAGACCTGTCTTTATCAGAGGAGAACACTGCACTTTGATAATTTCATCTAAAGTTTCTGATTCTTTTGCAAATCTAAGATTGAGAGCTTTTGTTTTCGCAATATCTTTTTTTAAACTCACAATTTCACATTCTAACTTTTCATTGTGTTTTTCCCTTTCAGCAAGTTGGAATGTCAGAGTATCTATAATCATACTCTTTTCTTATAAATAGATTTTAAGTTTAGAAATTTCTTCATAGAGACCATCTTCATCTAAAGCATCCAAGAAATCATCATCTTCAAAAGCCATCAAAAGCCTATAATCATTACCATATTCATCTTCATCACTATTTGATAAACCATTGCTATCTTCATGCGTATAGTAGCTCTTCTTACTTACATTCTATTTTCTATTCCATTTTGCCAATTCCTTACCTTTATCAAGCTTACCTTTATGAGGATATTTGGCTACATAATGGTCAACTCTTCCACAAGCAAAGTATTTGAAAGGTAGTTTACCTCTGAATCTTCTAGAACCTCGTTGAAGGTTTCTGACAAAGTTTGCTTCTTCCTCTCCTTCTGAAACGTGTCCCGATTCATTGAACTCTTCTCTTCCTGAAGCCTTGAATGTTGCTTCTCTCATATCTAATGGACCTGCTTTTCTTATTTCAACAACAGTTAGGGTTCTGTGCAACTGTATCATAGTCATATTCTGAAGATCCTGCTTTTCTTCTATGTCAGAAACTTTTGATTCAAACTTAGAAGACAAGGATCTTAAAACATTTTCAACTAAAATAACTTCTTTTATCTCTTCACCCAAGTTTTTCATGTGATTAACAATCTCATCTATACATAGGAAGTAATGAGCTATACTTTCATCATTGTGCATTTTGAGAGTTTGTAGTTTTGCATGTTTTATCTGATTGTCTCCCTCATAGCTTGGGATGATCTTGTCCCATATTTATTTTGCGGTTTTGAGCTGCATAACTTTGACAAATTCTGATTGTGACAGACTCCCCAATAGTGTATTGACAACCTTGGAATTTGTTTCATACTGCTTTTTACCTGTCGTAGTTGTAGGAATCGCTGATGGAAATGTATATCCTCCTTCCACGATTTCCCAAACATCTGTTCCAAGAGATTGGAGATATTTTGTGGTTCTTACCTTCCAATAGACGAAGTTGCTCCCATCAAAAATTGATGGTCTACTGGATCCCTCTCTTTCGTAGCTGCCCATGATGATAGATATTCCTTCAGGCGATCAAGCTTCTTTTGAAGGACTTGCTCTGATACCAATTGTTGGAAATAATACTGAGAGGGGGGGTGAATCAGTATTAGAAATTTAACAATATTTCATTTCCATAAACAGATTTATATACACTACTTCTATTAATGAAACTTGCGTATATACACAAATCTGTTTATATCAACCAGCATATACCTTACAAACTTATAATTTAGTTATTTGATTTTTAATATGTGTATCAGAACCATATAACCAGTAATCAGTTGTAGTAAAAAGAACAAGAAATCACACTCATGAACACAAGATATAAGGTGGAAACCCAATGTGGGTGAAAACCACCTCCTGCAATTGTCTCTATCTTTCTTTAATAAGAAACTTCTTTGTACAAGTTTTGTACTGGTGTAGCCTTATACCAATATGCAAGCTTCTACTTATATAAGGCTACAACCTTCTCTTATTCTCCAATTTTTCCTAGAAGGGAGCTACAACCCCCTTAGCTCTTGTACTAGCTGATGTGTTTACTAATACGTAGGTGTTGACCTACAGAAGGCTACAACCTTATTTTTTTCTTCCAGGGACCACGTTTCATAAATTTTCACAGTGGATCCAGCAATAACCTCAATCAAACATCAAATATATCTATGTCAACCAATCTCCTTTGCACCAACCAAAACTGAATCAAACAATCACTTTTCTGAATGCTGTAACCAGAATACAGTAACAGTAACCAAAACCCAATCCAGAACCCAGAACACTACAACAACAAATAGAAGTAGCTAAAACAAATTTTATGAGATGTACACTATTTCAATGTGTCGAACCTGCGTTCATACATAGTTATATCAAGTCAAACCTGTGTATACGCTGTTTTGAAATGCTGAACCAACGTGTATACACTTCTTTGCTATAATGAACTTGCATGCAGATCTGTAAAGTATGATTTAAACTTTACAACTATTCATACATCAGTTATACCCAGATCATCAGATTTACAGATTATGACATGCACCAATTATTCAGATAAAAGATCAAAACCACACAAAGATACT
Source organism: Pinus taeda (assembly GCA_000404065.3). Classification (NCBI taxonomy): domain Eukaryota; kingdom Viridiplantae; phylum Streptophyta; class Pinopsida; order Pinales; family Pinaceae; genus Pinus; species Pinus taeda. The sequence goes on from APFE031686405.1 coordinate 92,457, forward strand.
TCTCTTCAAGCCTTAATATCTTGACCCATCAATAGAACTTATCCTTCTTCAAGCGCTCAGGTTCCTCCTTGATTTAGATCCAACTATGTACCATAACCCAATGACCAGTATTCTAGATCTTGTTCTTCATTAGATATTCAATACTTATGTGCCTTTGCTAAATGATCTCCTCCTCCTTTTGTAGTCATAGGCCTTACTCAATACCATGGTCCAAAACCACTTAGAATCAATACCTTAGACCAAATACCTAAGGTCAACACTTTGGATAAGATACCTTGGACCAATACCATGGTCCAAATACCACGGACCAAAACCAAATTCTCCAACATCTACACATTTGTCCTTGCGTGAAAGTGCGTGTATATGCATACGTGCCTTTTGGTCTGCGAACTTGTGTGTATACACGGCTTAGCTAAGGGTAACCTGCATATATTTCTTTTTCCTTCATTCTAAGAGCCTAGACTATGATCTGTCATCTGAGTGAGTTTCCATCAAGGACAACACTCGTGTCATAGCGCCAAACCCGTGTCATAATGCCAACACAAATATGTAAATAATTGACACAATTTTGTGATCATAAAATGAAACCAACATTTAAAACAATAGCATTCAAAATACCAATTTATTAAATCAATTTCTCCAGCTCTGGTCTTTAATAGTCATTTACAATGCTTGAGCTTTTGCTTTCAAAACAGAACTACAAAGTGCAAACTTTGTTCATTATACATAACTCAGAATGTGAAAGAAAAACCTCAATAATCCCTAGATTTGAGATTTCACTCCTCCCTCCTACAACTTTAAATCCCTATTACAAAAGTGTTTTTAGAATTCCAGAATTGCAGAGGAGAGCAGCCCCTAATTACACTCCGCAATCTACCATTTATAATATTTCCAAAGGTATTTTTGAGAGGAAAGTTTGTTGAAGAAAAATCTGCCCAATCCAATTTTATTTTCTCAAAATTCCAATATTTAATTGCTGGAGCATTTTCATTGATTGAGATCCTTTTCTCCATATCTCTTCTATTGCTTTTTGCAAAAAAAAAATCAAAATAAATTAAGATGCAACAATAAAATCAAAATGTCATTTTTGGCATTAAAACAAACCCAATCAAATGCAATTTAATTAATTAATTAAAAATAAAATATAAGATTTTTATTGATGCTTGAGATGATTTAATTGGCCGAGGATATCATTGACGAATGGATCTGCATTCAGAAGAAGCTTGCACAAATGAAAATACAGAAAAAACAACTCAGAAAATTGATTTTGTTTTAAAAATTTGGAGCTTGATCTTTTGCCTGATTTTCGATCCAATAAATAACCAAGTTTGTTAGTGAAACCTCCTCATAAATGTTCTCCTTTATTTTATCTTTCCAATGAGCCATCCTGGGCCTCATTTGGCCAAGTAAAACTCAATCTATGAGCCTCCATAGTTGATGAGTCAAATTTGACATAAATCTGGAAATTTTGTTGCTGGGCTAAAAATTAGAATTCTAAAATAAAAATTCTAATCCTAGATTAACTAAAAAAATAATTAATTAATTGTAATTACATTATTAATCTATATTAATTGCAGGTTAATTGTTTAACATAATTAAATTAATGAAAAATAATAATTTTAATTATTATATTATTATTATATTTACGCCGTAAGGCATTTCCATTTGAAATGAATTGCCCCAGCTGCTGCCCTATCTTATTGTTAACCGTAGATTTGTGGTGTTAGAAGATTGAATGAATTGTGATCGTTGATCCAACAAAAATTCAAAACTGATTGAGGAAGCGGGACGGACGCGCAGAGTGATATTCCTTCAGTGAAAGAGACGGCGACGGGGCACTCACAGAGTCACGCATACCCTAGGGATACCTTGTGTCGTGAACAACTTTTCTGTGGTTGCATTGTTGCATGGTGGAGGTTGGGGTTAGAGGATGCGGAATATCCATGGCGAAATCCTCTCCATCTGAGCCCTGTGATGGGCCTGAGCCACTGTTAGGAACTGGTCATGCTGCTCCCCAACCCGAACCAGCAGTGTGGTGCAAGTGGCGGTTTCAACGTTGCCGTCTTCCCCTTCAAGGAATGCAGCGGCCATTGTCAATTTCAATTTCCGTCGAAAGGGCATAATCTACCTTCATTCATTTTCCTACTGTACAAAGCTCAAAGATCATAAATACTATATTGCGGTGATTTGAGTGCTCTGGTTCTGTTGTTCTGTTTAGTTTTCTTTCAGATTGAAGGAAAAAATATGCGCATCATGGATACCTACTTCATATCCCATGGATCACCCACGTTGGTCATTGAGTACCTTCCTGCAAGGCATTTCTTACTGGATTGGGGCAAAATACTAGCAGATAATCCCACGTTGGCCATCGAGGACCTTCCTGCAAGGAATTTCTTACTGGATTGGGGCAAAATACTAGCAGATAAGCCCAAGGCCATATTGGTCATCTCTGGTCACTAGGATACCTCAGTGCCTTGAACTGCCATAAATCCTGTGGGTGATGTGGTCAATGTAACACGAATTTCTCTTTCATTCCATTTTTGACAGGCGTTCTTTTCCATCACTATCCATCTCCCCATTTAGCTGGCACGTTTGCAGTCAATTATTTACTGTGGAGGACTTGTACGTGCCATCCTCCTTCATTACAGGTAAGTGATGTAGAGTCATAACTTTGTTTTTGGGGAATTGTTGGTATGGACAATCTGTTCTATTTTCAGGACTTTTTACCAGTGGAATAGTTTAATACTGTCATTGTATCCATTGTCCCAGCTTCCGCTATAACCATGCAGGTTATAATTCCAGGTTGTGTTATCCTGTGTGATTACCTATATAAACAACAGTATAGTCCATAACCTTTTTGGCCAGCTATTTTTTTTTCAATCTTGTTTGATTCTTCTCAAATCATATGTCTGTTAACATTTTTCATACGCAATTAAAATTTTCCACGGTTATATTGAGAGGGTTTTTCTGGTTGCAGAGAGGAGTTGAGAGGTAGCCGAGGAAACCCCTCTTGTTCATGCTCCTATTCTTATTCCAATATGTGAGTATTTTTTTCATACTTTTCCGATCGTAAGTTTGTTAACATTTTTAACATGCAATTAGATTTTTCCACGGTTATATTGAGAGGGGCTTTCTGGTTGATTCAAAGGGTTTTCTAGTTGATTCGCGTCGCAAAGAGGAGTTGAGAGGTTGCCGAGAAAAACCCTCTGGTTCATGTTCCAATTCTTACTCCAATATTTGGTAGCTTTCGTTGATTCTTTTTAAATCATAACTCTGTTAAGACTTTTAAGATGCAATTAGAATTTGCCACGGTTATATTGAGAGGGTTTTTGTGGTTGATTCGCATTGCAGAGAGGAGTTGAGGAGGTAGCAGAGGAAACCATCTTATTGAGATTTTCATGCTCCAATTCTTACTCAGATTTTCCACGGTAATATGAAGAGGGTTTTCGCGGTTGATTCGCGATGCAGAGAGGAGTTGAAGAGGTAGGTGAGGAAACTCTTTTTGAACATCTGGTGGCTCGATTTTATTATGTTCCAATTCCTCAATTCACTGAGATTCACTTAGTTTCGGGGTTTCTTTTGTGTATTGACGGCCCTTGTGAAAATGAAAATAAAAGCAGGTTTAACCAGTTTATTGTGGCTGCAATTATTGTGTGATTATTTATTGATGTGCAGGTGTCATAGGCATTCACTACATTATTAGTCAAGTCAGTGCACAACAGATAAACTTTTTTTAATGCTAAATCATGAAATTGGAACAGTATTAGGGTTAAATTAGAGCATCGTTAACGGCATAATCTACCTTCATTCATTTTCCTACTGTACAAAGCTCAAAGATCATAAATACTATATTGCGGTGATTTGAGTGCTCTGGTTCTGTTGTTCTGTTTAGTTTTCTTTCAGATTGAAGGAAAAAATATGCGCATCGTGGATACCTACTTCATATCCCATGGATCACCCACGTTGGCCATCGAGGACCTTCCTGCAAGGCATTTCTTACTGGATTGGGGCAAAATACTAGCAGATAAGCCCAAGGCCATATTGGTCATCTCTAGTCACTGGGATACCTCAGTGCCTTGTGTCAATGTTGTCAGCAGAAACAACACAATTTATGATTTCTATGGCTTCCCTAGAGAGATGTATCAGGTAAGTTTATTTGCTCTTTAAATTATGAATCAAACGATACCTTCAAGAGTTTTGTTGAATAGTTTGATTGCTTGTGTGACTTGGGTGTTTTTAAAACATCAACGTTGCATAAGAATGGAAATTAATTAAAAACCCTTTTAGGTTCAGGTTTGCTATACCTCATGGGCATTAATGGTTTTAAATGAAATAGTTTGATAGCTACAGGGTCTCTTTTATATATATGGAACATTTACACTAGGAAATCCTCGAGTCATTTCTTCACATTCCTTGAATGGTACTCGGATAAATATATTTTGTAGATAACATGTATGCTCAACTCCCAGAGACCCAATTTGATTCGACCTTAGGTCCTCCTTATCCAATATTGTTATTGCATATCGAGTCAGATGCTTCAGCTAATCCTAGGGCATATTCATATATATAGATGGACCAGTAGGGTACTTTGAGTGGTTATATTCAGATATATATAGATGGCCCAGTAGGTTACTTTGAGGGGTCATATGTAATGTGCTACCGAGAAGGGATGAGGGATACTCGTGTGAAATTTACGGGAGAGAGTTGAATAACTTCTTATAAATTGCAGGACATAATAATTGACGAACTTTTTGTCTTTTCCTCTTTGCTAATTTGCTAGGTTAGTTTTTTTGTGTTCAGCGGTTGCTAATTTTTCCCTCTTGCTAATTTGCTATTTTTGTTGCTTAGGAGAGATGATTTCTGCAATATCATATATCTAGATGACATACTCTTATAAAGTGGACATTGTAACGGCAGTTGATATTCACGGTTATTACATTGAATGTTGGAGTAGCTTTTGTGCTCAATTTCATATTTCAGCCACCTAAACCCTTGATCCGTCTGATGTAGATTGGTCTTCCCATTTACCCTTTGATTGACCTAACCTAGATAGGTTGTCCTATATTCTTCGTTTAAATGCATCAAAGACACCGACATTTCATTTGGGCCAAAAAATTACACCCAGCCATGCTCATCAAATAAGACATGTCCAAGGCCTATGTTAAAATAAAGATAGGACTTTATTCTGGAAATCCTTCCATGGTTGGGGAGTTTGTCCAAAATGGTTGATTATTAAAAGGCTGCAATTCTTCTCTAATTTTATTAAATTAAAGACTCCCGAACCAGGTTCTGCAAAGCCTTCCCAGGGGTGATATAAACAGCTGAAGCCTTTGACAACTGGCTGACAGAAGCTCTGATTAATGGCAGGTAAATTTACCTTAAAGAAATCATCTCTTGACTAGAATGGTTCAATCATCTCTTGAGTACAACGGAGCTTACAATGATTCAAGGGTGCACGGTATAAAGATGTTGATTTTCTTGCACAGACAATGACACTGTTACAAACTTGATTTTTGGATTCATGTATGTTTGAGACATGACAAACATATATCAATGCCATTTGTAGGCAGCGGTAAAGATGAGAAGATCGATGCTTATATTAACACAAAATCTTTCTATTTTTGAAGTCATTTTTAGGACAGAACTATAATAGCATAAGCATCTGCCAAGATCATCCAAGTTTATTGAACGGGCTAACATTTGACTCAATAATTACCCTCCGGGAATGTTTTTATTGGACAGTGGGTGCTGACTTTAGTCCCACATTTCCATTATAATTTAGTTTTATGATTTGAGAGGGGTTTTGCTCAGCAAGCATATTGACAGTGAACTTGTGCGTTCTGGGTGTCAATATTTTAAGAATTGGACTCTGACTTGAAATCAGTCGAGCATAAGCTCGGATTGAGAATGACTTCACCAATCTGATTTCAATGACTTGACACTTTGTTTATTAAAAGTACATAATATTTAAAATTTAATGAAAAAATATATTTTAAAAATTGCAAATTATTAGAAACAAAATATGTAAAGTCTGTTTATGTATATACAATGTAATGGTGAATATGAATGAATTAATGAGATTTTAACGTCTACTAGATTAGATATAGTCTATATGACAACTAGCTTCTTTGCTTTTTGCCTTTTCCAATTCAATCCTATTATTATTCAAATTAATGATGAGCTGACCCAACTTTCTAACAGTCCCCTCACTGAAAAGACAATGTCAAGGAACCGATGTTAACATAATGCTGTAACTGTCTCTGATATCTTTGAAAGCATCACATTCCAAAATGAAATGTTTTTCAGATTCCACTGCCAAGTGTAAAAAGTACACACCTGCTCTTCCCAAGCTTCTTTAGGTCTTTTCCAGTCACTTGTTTCGCACTGTAATTGATGCTTAGTCTTCAATTCCTTAGCTTGACAGTTTTGTTTTCATCTTCCCATAATAAACTTGATGTTCCCTGGAACGATTTGCCACTATAAGATCAAACCTGAGGTGTTGGTCAGCCTAGGCACAAGATTTCATTCTTGACAACTTGAATACATCCCTGACACTGTAGAAGTGAAACATAAGTCTTAAGGCAACGCGGAGACAAAAATAGATGTCATTCAAGTGAGAAGAGTGCTGTAAATGGGAAGGTCTTGTGAATCTGTAACAAAATCATTGACAGAAACAAACCAACATTATTTATTGGTAAACGTGGCCTTTGCAATTTTGCAGAAAATTGTTACAATGTTCAAACGCGCTTGAATGTTGTTCCAACCACTCTACTGATTGGAACTAGTGCACCATCCACCAGAGTCAAAAGATGTTTGCCCAACATTGAATTAGGATATCCTTACATTCCTTGACAAACTAGGTCGAGTAGGCCTGTAGTCGACAGAGTAGGCCCAGTTTGGTACCAAACCAGCCCTCCAAACCAAGCTTCTGGCTGACTTAATACGCTCAGGGATCAACCCGACCGAGTTGGCCAAGTTTGAGTCAATTCTATCCGAACTTTAAAATATCCCTGGGTGTACACAGAGTAACGGTTAGACCACAGTTTCTCAGTTCATAACTTCATATGCTTGTTCTCAACAGATCAATCTTAGTTTGCTTGTAATTTGTTGTGCCATGATCAAATATACATCATAACAACCAATGTGCAGTTTGAGATTCAGCCAACCATCAGAACGACCATAATCAATGAATTTGACTGGAATTCTGGACAGTTTGAGATTCAGCCAATGTAGGGCTATTTTGCACTGTCAATGATAATGAAAGTTTGGTTTTCTTTTATTGATTATATTAAGGATAACTTTCACTAAGTTATAATAAGCTCAATGCTTTTGTAAGTACTTCTAGGTAGTAAATATTGGATAGTTATTGTATGTTTCACTGACTAAAGGTTGTTCAATTTATCTTGTGGTATTTTCAAGAGATCATTGAATGCAGGTTGCGTGTTCCTTGATTCATTTATGGGATCTTGTGCATCCTTAATTCACTTGTGTCGTGTTGTGCAGGCATGGTGGCAGGTTATGGGACGGCAAAGAGTGGAGTTGGAGTTGCATCCATGGGTGTTATGAGGCCAGAAATTGTGATGAAATCTATAGTACCAGTTGTTATGGCTGGAGTGTTGGGTATATATGATTTGATCATTGCAGTTATTATAAGTACCGGAATCAACCCGAAGGCTAAATCCTATTATTTATTTGATGGATATGCCCACTTATCATCAGGGCTAGCTTGTGGTCTTTCTGGTTTGTCTACAGGAATGGCAATTGGCATCGTGGGTGATGTTGGTGTCAGGTATGTATGGTTCACTAAGAGCACACCTCAACTAAATATCCCCCGGTTTTGTATTTTCGTGGTGCATGATTTCCCCCGCCAATCCAAAGGATTGTTTTTGAAAATATTCTCTTGGAGTACATTGATTCCTTGGTTGATGTTAGATTAAAAATCAATAGAAAAAGAGCTGACCCATGAGTGCATGTATTTGCTTTTGTTCCAAAAATCACGTGTTTTGAAATTGCACAGTGATATTCCTCGTGGAGTGGCAGCCTCCAGTGAAAGAGACGGCGACGGGTCACTCACAGAACCGATCAAAATACCACCGTGGCCAAAGTTTGTGCTGAAGTCTTTCCCGTTTCTGTAGAAATGCTGAATCACCTCAAAGAAAAAGCAATGGAGGTTGGCAAGATCAAGAAGTGCAGGGGTTTCGAAGTGGTGACTGCGCACCTGTGGAGGGCAAGAAGCCCTCACATTCACTATTAAGGTAGATTCTATATATGCAGAGGTTCTTTATATCAGAAACATTTTTTGAATGGTAATAGGATGGATTCATATTAGTTCTGGATATTGACCAATCACTGTAAATTTCATTTTCAAATTTTGTTTTACAGATGTAAGGAGATAATTTCAATAAAAAGTTTAAACTTATTCCTTGTAGATCTTTTAAAGTTAAATATCTTTTTAGAATTTAATGGATTTAAGGATATAAAGGATCTATGGATATAAAGGATGTATTGTAGATTTTGAGAATATTCAAGATATATGAATAATAGAATTTGAAAATCTTAGGGAGAAATACAAAGTTTAAACTTTAAAGTTAAATACTTTTCTAGAATTTAATGGATTCATGAATATGGTAGGTTTTTAGTATATTCAAGATCCATGAATATTATAGAATATGAGAATCTTAGAGAGATTACAAATAAGATTAAGGTGAAAGAGGTCAAACAAATTGACCAGGCACATTCTATCATATTCTCAAATTCTAAAGTATTCCCAGAATTTATTATCCAATTAATTTCGATTCCATAACCCTAACATGTAATTGTGTTTTTTCATATAAATTCCCATCAAATTACTTCAATCCTATGAACTTAAATATGTTTTTTCATATTATGGTGATTGGAAATTACAGGAAGAAGAAGATTGCTGTGAGGAAGCAGCAACAGAGGAGGTCGGAGGGTGGAAAGAAAGCTCCTACTCACCATTCACCAGAGTCGGAAGATGTTTGCCCAACATTGAATTAGGATATCCTTACATGCCTTGACAAACTAGGTCGAGTAGGCCTGTAGTCGACAGAGTAGGCCCAGTTTGGTACCAAACCAGTCCTCCAAACCAAGCTTCTAGCTGACTCAATACGCTCAAGAATCAACCCGGCCGAGTTGGCTAGGTCTGAGTCAATTCTATCCGAACTTTAAAATATCCCTGGGTGTACACAGAGTAACAGTTAGACCACAGTTTCTCAATTCATAACTTCATATGCTTGTTCTCAACAGATCAATCTTAGTTTGCTTGTAATTTGTTGTGCCATGATCAAATATACATCATAACAACCAATGTGCAGTTTGAGATTCAGCCAACCATCAGAACGACCATAATCAATGAATTTGACTGGAATTCTGGACAGTTTGAGATTCAGCCAACGTAGGGCTATTTTGCACTGTCAATGAAAATATAATGAATGTTTGGTTTTCTTTTATTGATTATATTAAGGATAACTTTCACTAAGTTATAATAAGCTCAGTGCTTTTGTAAGTACTTCTAGGTAGTAAATATTGGATAGTTATTGTATGTTTCACTGACTAAAGGTTGTTCAATTTATCTTGTGGTATTTTCAAGAGATTATTGAATGCAGGTTGCGTGTTCCTTGATTCGCTTATGGGATATTGTGCATCCTTAATTCACTTGTGTCGTGCTATGTAGGCATGGGGGCAGCTTATGGGACGACAAAGAGTGGAGTTGGAGTTGCATCCATGGGTGTTATGAGGCCAGAAATTGTGATGAAATCTATAGTACCAGTTGTTATGGCTGGAGTGTTGGGTATATATGGTTTGATCATTGCAGTTATTATAAGTACCGGAATCAATCCGAAGGCTAAATCCTATTATTTATTTGATGGATATGCCCACTTATCATTAGGGCTAGCTTGTGGTCTTTCTGGTTTGTCTGCAGGAATGGCAATTGGCATCGTGGGTGATGTTGGTGTCAGGTATGTATGGTTCACTAAATAGTTCAAGTATGTTAGCTACTGGTGTACTCCATGGTAAAAATCATTGATAAACATAATATAGATATGAGCATATTCACGAAGCTATTTATGTTTTAAGCAGTGGAAGTACATTATTTTTATAGTGTCATAACCATCGTTATGCCAATTAATTTGTGCGTCAATTTTAGTTCTAAAGTCCAGTAGTTTTCAACTTCCAAAGTTGATGGGGAATTTCCTAAAAGAAACTATGTTTAGCAACATTGAAAGAATCCAACTCAATTGTTCGGCCCCGATTAAATTGATGCTTAGTCTTCAATTCCTTAGCTTGACAGTTTCGTTTTCATCTTCCCATAATAAACTTGATGTTCCCTGGAACGATTTTCCACTATAAGATCAAACCTGAGGTGTTGGTCAGCCTAGGCACAAGATTTCATTCTTGACAACTTGAATACGTCCCTGACACTGTAGAAGTGAAACATAACTCTTAAGGCAACGCGGAGACAAAAATAGATGTCATTCAAGTGAGAAGAGTGATGTAAATGGGAAGGTCTTGTGAATCTGTAACAAAATCATTGACAGAAACAAACCAACATTATTTATTGGTAAACGTGGCCTTTGCAATTTTGCAGAAAATTGTTACAATGTTGGAACTAGTGCACCATCCACCAGAGTCGGAAGATGTTTGCCCAACATTGAATTAGGATATCCTTACATGCCTTGACAAACTAGGTCGAGTAGGCCTGTAGTCGACAGAGTAGGCACAGTTTGGTACCAAACCAGCCCTCCAAACCAAGCTTCTGGCTGACTCAATACGCTCAGGGATCAACCCGGCCGAGTTGGCCAGGTCTGAGTCAATTCTATCCGAACTTTAAAATATCGCTGGGTGTACACAGAGTAACGGTTAGACCACAGTTTCTCGGTTCATAACTTCATATGCTTGTTCTCAACAGATCAATCTTAGTTTGCTTGTAATTTGTTGTGCCATGATCAAATATACATCATAACAACCAATGTGTAGTTTGAGATTCAGCCAACCATCAGAACGACCATAATCAATGAATTTGACTGGAATTCTGGACAGTTTGAGATTCAGCCAACGTAGGGCTATTTTGCACTATCAATGAAAATATAATGAAAGTTTGGTTTTCTTTTATTGATTATATTAAGGATAACTTTCACTAAGTTATAATAAGCTTAGTGCTTTTGTAAGTACTTCTAGGTAGTAAATATTGGATAGTTATTGTATGTTTCACTGACTAAAGGTTGTTCAATTTATCTTGTGGTATTTTCAAGAGATTATTGAATGCAGGTTGCGTGTTCCTTGATTCGCTTATTGGATCTTGTGCATCCTTAATTCACTTGTGTCGTGTTGTGCAGGCATGGGGGCAGCTTATGGGACGGCAAAGAGTGGAGTTGGAGTTGCATCCATGGGTGTTATGAGGCCAGAAATTGTGATGAAATCTATAGTAACAGTTGTTATGGCTGGAGTGTTGGGTATATATGGTTTGATCATTGCAGTTATTATAAGTACCGAAATCAACCCGAAGGCTAAATCCTATTATTTATTTGATGGATATGCCCACTTATCATCAGGGCTAGCTTTTGGTCTTTCTGGTTTGTCTGCAGGAATGGCAATTGGCATCGTGGGTGATGCTGATGTCAGGTATGTATGGTTCACTAAATAGTTCAAGTATGCTAGCTACTGGTGTACTCCATGGTAAAACTCATTGATAAACATAATATAGATACGAGCATATTCACGAAGCTATTTATGTTGTAAGCAGTGGAAGTACATTATTTTTATAGTGTCATAACCATCGTTATGCCAATTAATTTGTGCCTCAATTTTAGTGCTAAAGTCCAGTAGTTTTCAAATTCCAAAGTTGATGGGCAATTTCCTAAAAGAAACTATGTTTAGCAACATTGAAAGAATCCAACTCAATTGTTCGGCCCCGATTAAGTTGATGCTTAGTCTTCAATTCCTTAGCTTGAGAGTTTCGTTTTCATCTCTTCCCATAATAAACTTGATGTTCCCTGGAACGATTTGCCACTATAAGATCAAACCTGAGGTGTTGGTCAGCCTAGGCACAAGATTTCATTCTTGACAACTTGAATACATCCCTGACACTGTAGAAGTGAAACATAAGTCTTAAGGCAACGCGGAGACAAAAATAGATGTCATTCAAGTGAGAAGAGTGCTATAAATGGGAAGGTCTTGTGAATCTGTAACAAAATCATTGACAGAAATAAACCAACATTATTTATTGGTAAACGTGGCCTTTGCAATTTTGTAGAAAATTGTTACAATGTTCAAACGCGCTTGAATGTTGTTCCAACCACTCTACTGATTGGAACTAGTGCACCATCCACCAGAGTCGGAAGATGTTTACCCAACATTGAATTAGGATATCCTTACATGCCTTGACAAACTAGGTCGAGTAGGCCTGTAGTCGACAGAGTAGGCCCAGTTTGGTACCAAACCAGCCCTCCAAACCAAGCTTCTGGCAGACTCCATACGCTCAGGGATCAACCCAGCCGAGTTGGCCAGGTCTGAGTCAATTCTATCCGAACTTTAAAATATCGTTGGGTGTACACAAAGTAACGGTTAGACCACAGTTTCTCGGTTCATAACTTCATATGCTTGTTCTCAACAGATCAATCTTAGTTTGCTTGTAATTTGTTGTGCCATGATCAAATATACATCATAACAACCAATGTGCAGTTTGAGATTCAGCCAACCATCAGAACGACCATAATCAATGAATTTGACTGGAATTCTGGACAATTTGAGATTCAGCCAACGTAGGGCTATTTTGCACTGTCAATGAAAATATAATGAAAGTTTGGTTTTCTTTTATTTTTTATATTAAGGATAACTTTTACTAAGTTATAATAAGCTCAGTGCTTTTGTAAGTACTTCTAGGTAGTAAATATTGGATAGTTATTGTATGTTTCACTGACTAAAGGTTGTTCAATTTATCTTGTGGTATTTTCAAGAGATTATTGAATGCAGGTTGCGTGTTCCTTGATTCGCTTATGGGATCTTGTGCATCCTTAATTCACTTGTGTCGTGCTGTGCAGGCATGGGGGCAGCTTATGGGACGGCAAAGAGTGGAGTTGGAGTTGCATCCATGGGTGTTATGAGGCCAGAAATTGTGATGAAATCTATAGTACCAGTTGTTATGGTTGGAGTGTTGGGTATATATGGTTTGATCATTGCAGTTATTATAAGTACCAGAATCAACCCGAAGGCTAAATCCTATTATTTATTTGATGGATATGCCCACTTATCATTAGGGCTAGCTTGTGGTCTTTCTGGTTTGTCTGCAGGAATGGCAATTGGCATCGTGGGTGATGCTGGTGTCAGGTATGTATGGTTCACTAAATAGTTCAAGTATGCTAGCTACTGGTGTACTCCATGGTAAAAATCATTGATAAACATAATATAGATACGAGCATATTCACGAAGCTATTTATGTTTTAAGCAGTGGAAGTACATTATTTTTATATTGTCATAACCATCGTTATGCCAATTAATTTGTGCCTCAATTTTAGTGCTAAAGTCCAGTAGTTTTCAAATTCCAAAGTTGATGGGCAATTTCCTAAAAGAAACTGTGTTTAGCAACATTGAAAGAATCCAACTCAATTGTTCGGCCCTGATTAAGTTGATGCTTAGTCTTTAATTCCTTAGCTTGACAGTTTCGTTTTCATCTTCCCATAATAAACTTGATGTTCCCTGGAACGATTTGCCACTATAAGATCAAACCTGAGGTGTTGGTCAGCCTAGGCACAAGATTTCATTCTTGACAACTTGAATACATCCCTGACACTGTAGAAGTGAAACATAAGTCTTAAGGCAACGCGGAGACAAAAATAGATGTCATTCAAGTGAGAAGAGTGCTGTAAATGGGAAGGTCTTGTGAATCTGTAACAAAATCATTGACAGAAATAAACCAACATTATTTATTGGTAAACGTGGCCTTTGCAATTTTGTAGAAAATTGTTACAATGTTCAAACGCACTTGAATGTTGTTCCAACCACTCTACTGATTGGAACTAGTGCACCATCCACCAGAGTCGGAAGATGTTTACCCAACATTGAATTAGGATATCCTTACATGCCTTGACAAACTAGGTCGAGTAGGCCTGTAGTCGACAGAGTAGGCCCAATTTGGTACCAAACCAGCCCTCCAAACCAAGCTTCTGGCTGACTCCATACGCTCAGGGATCAACCCGGCCGAGTTGGCCAGGTCTGAGTCAATTCTATCTGAACTTTAAAATATTGCTGGGTGTACACAGAGTAACGGTTAGACCACAGTTTCTTGGTTCATAACTTCATATGCTTGTTCTCAACAGATCAATCTTAGTTTGCTTGTAATTTGTTATGCCATGATCAAATATACATCATAACAACCAATGTACAGTTTGAGATTCAGCCAACCATCAGAACGACCATAATCAATGAATTTGACTGGAATTCTGGACAGTTTGAGATTCA
>APFE031686409.1:8141-18295 GCA_000404065.3 Pinus taeda
GAGGCGCCGTAGGAGACGCCGCAGGAGGCGCCGCAAGAGACGCCGCAGAAGGTGTTCTGGGTTTAGTTTCTGTTATTGTGGATCTGGTTATCTGGGTGACTTACTGGTACTTGATGATCATTTGATATTTATGGATCCAGTTTGAAAATTTATGAAAAGTGGTCCTTGAAAGAAAAGAAGTAGGGGTTTGTAGCTCCCTTCCAGGAGAGACTGGAAAACGAGAGAGAGTTGTAGCTCTCTGCAGGTTGCAGCCTGCGTACTGGTAAAGGACTGCACCAGTACAAGACCATTGTAAAAGGAGTTTCTAATTTGAAAGAAGATAGAGACATATTGCAGCAGGTGGTTTTCACCCACATTGGGTTTCCACCTTATATCTGGTGTTCTTTGATGTGACTGTCTGTTTTTCTTGTTCATGCTCATTGTTTTATGGTACTGATATGCAAAAATAATTCAAAGTATAAATAAGGAAGAATTGTTAAAAGGACTAGATAATACTGATTCACCCCCCCTCTCAGTATTATTTTCAACACTTTAAAGAAATCCACATTGAAACCATCATGGCCAGGCACTTTTCCTTTCTGCATTTCTTTGAGGACCTCACTAACCTCCTCTTCGGTCACTGGCCTATTAAGGTTGAAATTATCCTCTCTAAACACCAGTCTAGGTATATGTCTTGTTAAGTCCGTGATGAAGTGCTCTCGATCTGAAGTGGTTTCCTTTGCTATACCTCGAAAGTGCTGAACTAACACAGCTTCTATATCTTCATGGGTATCAAGAAGATTCCCTCCCTCATCCTTGATCAAAGAGATCCTATTGTGAGCTCTGTTTGCCATGGTGGATCTATGGAAAAATCTAGTGTTTCGCTCTCCTTCTTTTAACCATTGAACTCTAGATTTTTGTCTCCAAAATATCTCCTCCTGTTTACATAAATTCTCCCAATCTTGATGATATTTGGTGACTTGATCACTTTTGACTTTATCAAAGCCATCCGTGATAAGGGCTTGGTTGAGTTCCTGCATGTTATCTTCAACAGATTTTTTTGCTTCAAAAATATTTCCGAATTCATTCTTGTTCCATTCTTTGAGCCCGAGCTTGATGTGCTTTAGTCTTTTGTGTAGAAGGAACATTCTTGTACCCTAAATATGCAAATCTTCTGACCACATATTTGCAATGTTGTTGATGAAAACTGTGTGGGTAAGCCAGATATTCTCAAATCTAAAAGGTCTATTCCTGGGGGTACCAATACCCTGAACCTCCAGTTGAACTGCCTAGTGATCTGATCCTCCAAAGGGGAGAACTCTCGTTATCATTTCCTTGTCAATGAGCATAAGGTCCTATGAAATTATGAATATGTCTAACTTTGAGGCTACTTGAGTCTCTCATCCTCTTTTATTGTTCCAAGTAAAGAGACCATTACTCGTATCAGTGTCAACTAGCTTCATATTATCTATAAAAGTTTGAAATACTAAAGACTCTTTGTTTAGAGTTCTGGTTCCTCCTTTTTTCTTCGAAAGTGATTTGATCATGTTGAAGTCCCCCGCCCCCTCCTCCATGATCCATGGTATTCTTGCATGTCTGTCTCGGAGAGCCACAAGAGAATCTAGAAACTTGAGTTTATCATCCATGCTTTGAGGGCCATAGACATTCGTGACTAGATAGGTCTCCCTATCTCCCACAGGCTGAATAACCATAGATAAATAATTCCTCAATGCTTCAACATCTATCATGTCAATATTTTGGGGTTCCAAAGAGTGTTAGTATGCCTCCTGCTGAATTGTCTGCTTTGACTTCTAGAAACTCAAATCGATTGAGCCATTTGCCATGTATTTCTTTTATTTTTTGAATGGAACATTTAGTTTCCTGGATAAAGAAAATATCTGGAGTTGCTTGTTTCATTCTATTACTAAGTAATCTTTGTTTTTTTTTACTACCTAGACTCCTAATATTCCAAGATGTGAACTTCATCATTAAAGATTTGTAAAGGAGTAGCTGGTTAGGTCTTTCATCTTACCTGAATCAATAATTAGCTTTCCACATTCCATCAATAGCTTATTCTGCTTTTTCCTTCCTCTTTTCTTTCCTAGGTTTCTAGGTGCTAATCCTGGTGTGGATTTCATAATTTTCACGCCTTCATTACCCTGCCTTCCGTTGCTTCTTTGCCTCTCCAGCCCTTTAGCCTGAGTTTTCCATATGAACAACTACTGAACTCTATTTAACTCTTCTTGAGGTAACGAGTCTACCCCTCCCATGGTTCCCTGTTTCAAGAACCCTTCTAGATCTAGGTGTTCTCTATCAAGAATCTCCTGTAGTTCGTGGTCCTCCATTTCCATCTCACTCTGGGTCATTTCCTAGTCCATTTCCAGTTCTGCCTCACTCATCATGGTCTCTTTCTGTTTATTAATATCCTATGTTTGTTTATGTTCTTCCTCTTTCTCCTTCTCCATTGGGCTTCCTCCCATTGCCTGATCTAGTTTAGTTATCTCTTCTTCTTCTTCGAGTACTTGGAACCTGTTCTGATTGACCTATTGCCCTTCTGTTCGATGTTGCTTTGGCCCCATTTTGCCCCCTTTTCTTCTATGAACCACTTTGTGAAAGCTTTTAGTAGCTTTCATAGTGTTAGCTTTACTCTTGTTCTCTATTTTACTGAGAGGACAATCTCTGAATAGGTGCTCATGCTCATGGCATCTGCGATATCTGAAATGAATATGTTCATAATCTACTGTTTGCACCCATTCTTTATCAAAAACTTCCAAGATTACCTCATCTTGTAGAGCTCCAGAGAGATCCATCTCCACACATATTCTTGCAAAGGAAGTGTATTTTTCCCTTCTAGTGGCCTCAGAAGCTTTAACAAAACGCCCTAATTTATTTCCTATGGTAGATAACGATTCCGTTTGCCAGTAATCAAGAGGTAGAGAGTAGAGTCTTACCCAGACTGGGACCGAAGCAAACGTCTCACACTCCGGGACAAAATTCATAATCCATGGCCGTATATAGAGGCCCGCTGCTGCATAGAAGTAGGTTCCTCCTTCAAACACTCTGTGTTTATCTTCAATATTTGTAAAGACCACAATGAAGAATCCCTTTGACCCAAGATGTAGGTCTATGCTTCCTTTTGGTTTCCAGTGGTATTTAATCCATGTCTGTAAAGCTTTTTCAGTGGGCTATATTCTCATGAATTTACAAATGATTGCATATATCCGCATGTGGTCCCTGTGCGCCTGCAGAGCAGGATCATTTAAAACCACTCTGCGTGTGATCTCAGCTTTGGGTTTACATGGTCCCTTTTGTGCTTTGTCTTTTGTTCCCTGTTCCTTGTCTTCTTCCTCCTTTTCTTTTGTGCTATTCTTCTCCCTGGATTTGGTACAATCATGCTCCTCTTCAATGTTCCTTTTCCCTTTTTTTGAAGGACCTCTATCATTTTCTAATGGTTTCGTACCTCTGTTGGCCACAACCTACTTATAGGAGGGAGTGGAGCTCCCTCCTTTGCGCATAATAAAATGTCATAAATGAACGACAATGATTGAGTTGAGAGAATTTTGGCTATCATCACTTTTATTGGGAGAACAAAGTACTCTTATGCTTCCCCATAATGATTATGATCACTAAAAGTTTATACTTTCCCAATAATCTTACATGCATTCGATGATTGTATTTATATAGAGGTGGATGCCTTCATTTAGAAAACATGTTGGAAAAAGAGATTAGATCTTAAGTCCACACCTAGAAATAAATGAATACCTTATGATATGTGCCTTCTCTTCTTATCATTTAGAGAAATTATAGTCCCTCGTGCTCTTGATAATGATCTTCAACCATTATCTATTACATTTTAATACTTTTATAGAATGTCTACCAAATAATCTATATAAAAGTATTTACAACATCCACATACCTAATCATTCACTAATACACATTGAACTCTACATTAAAATTTATAAGACATTTTTACATTACTTACTAATTTTATTTATTTATTATAACTTATATGTTTCAACTCCTACAATTATAACCATAACCATGGTATTATAATTTATATATAATTTGAACAAATATATTTCAAGTGTGAAAAACATTGATTAAAATAATGCTAAAAAATAACATATAAAATGAAAAACTATGTTTTAAAATAATATTATTAAAAAAATAAGCAATTAAATGATATAATTTTTTTAAAATATAGGTAAGATCTCAAATTCCATCAACCATATTTCAATAAAAATTATAACATTTTCCCCAATCATTTTGATTTAATTTAAAAGAAATAAATATATTCTTAATCTTTAATTTACCAACATTATTTATGTGAGAAATTCCTGATTTAGATTGCATATCTTTATCTTATCCTTTAATTTACAAACATGGCTCATGTGACAAGTTCCTCTGCCATAACTCAGATAAAATATATAAAAACCATGACAATGATTTTCTAATAGAAGAATGCCCTAGAAAAGTTTGACAATATTTGGAAAGTTTCACAGTCACATGCAAAAAATTGATACTTTCTTTCCATTATGAAAACTATAGATTTTGGCAGAAAAGAGGGAATATATTTTGCCCTATTTCTAGAGATATGTTGGATATTAGAAACTATTATTGGTCAGCAAAAGACCCTTACACTTTTCTCAGAGGTAGTACGTAGGCTCGCCTTTAGTGCCGGAAAAAGAGACATCTTTTTAGAATTTAGCACAGATTTTATTTTTTTGGCTGCTAAACAAAAACAACGTGCTGCCTTGGCTCCAATAAGAAGTATTTTCTCTGCATGATAAACTACTTGGGAAACCTAAGTGAATCTTTTGAGGGGCAAAGAAATCAAACATAATTACATAAAGACGGTCAAATTAGCAGTCAATACCGCCTAGTTTAGCCGGTGTCTAGTCTTTCCCGTATAGCGGGGAACATGGTGATTATTAACGGCTTAAGTAAGTTATCTTCCAACAAAACCCAATGAAGTTTTTAAAAATTAGTAGTTGTTGTTATCTTCTAAACGAAAAAGTCCTTTAATGGTTTAATGCTAAACTTATTATATATATACATATATATAATTATTGAAAAAAATTAAAATTTTTATATATAATTCTTTGATATTGTATTTCTGGATAAGTTTTATAAAAAACACGATGAGATAATGATTCTTCTTGAGTAAGGATCATCATTGATGAGATAATGATTCTTTCTGAGTTATGGTTCTTGCCAAGCTTAAGACCTATGAAGGGTGGTCTAAAGATATCAAATGTAATATCTGGGTTAAGTAAGGGTGCCCCCTTTCCCTTACCCTTTTTGGTATATACATTGATAAGCTAGAGGAGTGTTTGGAAATCGCAAGGGTGCAAGAGGGCCTAGCTTGCTGGTATTATCATTACTCTTCTCCTTTACACTGATGATATCTTTCTTTTTGCTAGAAGCCATGAGAACGACTTAAGACTCTTCTTGGCTATTGCTCCAAGATGGGTATGACGGTTAATACCGACAAGACTAAAATCAAGATAATTAAATATAAAAAGATCACCCATGGAAATTTCGTCTATGATAACGATTACTTGGATCACGTCTCTTATTATAAATATTTGGGTATTGACATTCCTTATCAACTCAACTGGAATTACAACATTGAAAAAATGATTATTGGAGGTTGGAAAGCTTATTATGAGTTTGAAAACAATTGCAATGCTTTCGATCTTTGCATTTGGAGTAAAAAAAGGTTCCTCTTTGAGACCCTTGTCTCCCCTATTGTCCTATATGGTTTTGAAGTCTGGGGATATAGTATATCCAAAGGGTCGTAGAGAAAGATTGAGATGATTCAAAAGCAATTCATAACCTACAATCTCAATATCAAGGGAAATACCCCCTATCCTATCCTCCTAATCGACGCTAGTCTCTCCCCTATTGAAAGCAGGGCTATGTTTAAGATCTAATGTATAAGAAGAAGCTTTACAACATGATATCCAAGAGGCTTCCTAAAATTGCTTCTAACTTTAGTCAAAATCCCCACCTTCGCCTCAAGCATGGGTGGCATAAGGATGCCTAGTCTTGACTCAACCATTGGGGGATAAACAAAGGAGATCATCCAGGGTAGCAAGGATAGTGTCAAATATACTATCACCTCCAAATTTAAGGATAAGCTATGGGATGATAAGGAGCTAGAGGGTAAAATGAAGCTAAGATATTATAAGGAGGTGATCAACCCCACCCTTGAGAACCAAAATTATCTTTTTGTTTTGACCAACTCGGAGAAAAAGATGAACATCGCTAAGACTAATTCTCATGAGCTTCAAAGTGAAATTGGGCGGTGGTCTACTCCTAGGATGATAGAATTTGTCATCTTTGCCATACTAAGAGGGTGGAGGATGAAAAATGCTTTCTTTTAGATTGTTCCGCTCTTATTCACATCCACTCTCATTTCCCTAACATCTGTCACACTTCCAATCTTCTTGACTTGTTAAGTCAACTCAACTATAGTGTCACACTTCCAATCTTCCCAACTATAGTGATCTTGGTGCACTTCTTTCCCTTCTTTTTGAGCACAAAAATAAAATTCTAAAAAATTACAATTAAATTCTTTTTCTTCTTAAAGTCATAGCATTGATTTTAACTAAAGTTAATCATCATCATTATTATATATATATATTTAGTAGTTTACATTACTAATTTATTTAGTGAATTTATTTTAAAATTAAGTAAATGATAAAGTTATTTCTTATACCAATTTTATTATTTTTTTAATAAATTTTAAAAATCAATATATATATATATATAAATATTTTATTAATTTTTATTATAACTTAAATTTATAATAAAAATTATAAACATTCCAATATAAAACTAAATCTTATCAACAATGCCATACTCTATTAGAAGTTTTGAGCTGGTTCGTCTGAAGCCGTGATTACAACACCATAACCCAATTATGATGCTGCCTAATCAAGATTCATTATAAGTTGGGAAGAGTTTGGTTGTTTATATTTGATTTTGATTTCATATATGATATCTTATTTTGACACTTAGTGATGGGTTTTAGACTCATGTTAGATTTGAACATTAACATTGTTGGTTTGAATCAATTTTCTCGATTATTATAAAATTAAAATTATGAGGATGTCTCATCAAAATATGAGTAATATATAGGGTTGTTATTTAGTATTAATTTTTTTTTATTCACAAAGTAACTAATCATATATATATAAAAACATATTTTAATATAATTTTAGATTATATAAATATTAAAATTTATATAAAAATTTATAAACTAAATTTTTTTATCAAATTTATTTTGGATTTAAGTTTATAAGACCCGTAGGATTAGAGATTGTATATTTATATGGTCAGGAGTATAGTGAATATAAAAAATGTTATAAAAGAAAATTAAAATAAATTATTTATTAAAATATTTTTGATTTTGAAATGTGATGGCCTCCCGCCACGGTATGGAACGTGATCGACAAGACTGATGACCTGGCGATTAAATGCTGTATTAAAAGGCACTGTACGCGTCTTGGTCTTTGGGTTTAGGGTTTTGAAACCTGTTACACCGGCTCCCACCTACACTAACCGGTCACCTCTACTCAAAAAGGCCCGTTGACAACCTTTTGGCAATCATTTTCTCATTTCCGCTTCGCGGGGTCACTCTGCTGAGGTTTGAGCTACTCTGTGGGAAACCTCTGTTCCTCTGTGACTGTTCTGATGCCGCCTCTGGGGTTATCTCCGTCTCAAAAGGGTTTCGATGGTGAGTTTCGATGGCCTGCGAGGGCTCATTCACTCTGCTCGGCGATTATTTGTCAACTGTAAGTGTGGATATATGTTTGATTTGACTCGGCACTGGTTTTAGCCTATTAACTGTGTGATTTGGTTCATGACAGGTCCGTTCTTCCCAAAGCTGCGTTTCACCATTAACACTCAGGTAATGATGTTGGTTCCTTGCTGTAATGTTCTCGCCCTTATTCCTCCAGTTCTGACCGTCTCGGCCACTGTCTTCAGGTTTCTGTTTTGGTTAGTTTGGCCTTGTTCTTCGTCGCCCGGGTTCCTGGTAAAACCCTGATACTCTGTCTCCTTTCTTTCGTCTTTTAACACATGCGCATATAGTGTACAGGTTCTAATCTTTGTGGGTTTGTTTGCAGGTGAGCTCTGGTCGTGTAGCCATGCTCGTGGTGCTGTTACCCGCGTTCTCTCCACACTCCTTCCGGGTAGTGTCTTAATACATTCCTGTAGCTTGATATATGTAGTCTCTGTAGTTTTGCATCGGCTTTCTGCCTGGTGAAAAGTTAGGGTCTCGGTCTTAATTTGATGATGGACTATTGTAGTCGCTGGTTCGGATTTTCCTCTGTAGGAAATTGTTCAAACTGATTTCTTTGGTATCAAACCCTCGTGGGTTATGGGCTTCTGCTCTGTGGATGTAAATGAATTTTATTTCCTGTTTGATGGTCGTTGCGGGGTTTCGAACCCTCCCTCTGCTATTTTGTATCGTTCACGGTTTATAAACCCTAGGGTTTTGACCAAACCCTGATCTATCCTTCCGTCAATGCTATGACTGTATATTCGGTTTTTGTCTGTTAATAAATTGGTATTTTGAAGTTCCGTCCTGTTGATAACTCTGCTGGTGCCGAGACTTACTTTACATGTAGTCTGTGGTTCGAATGTTCAAATTATAATCTGGGTTCTTTGTTTGTTTGCTCAGGTCGTATTACTACATGATTTCCTTGTTATTCTGTTACTATCTGGAGTTTTATATACATCGTATGAAAAAGAAAAGAATTGATTCGTTTCTCTACTACGGCATTCTATTTTGACTGTAGAGTTATCGGAATTTTGAAAATACCTGGTTCTTTGTTCGCATGCACAGATTTCTCTGGTCTTCTAGTTTTAGGAATATTTGCCTTTATTTGAGTCTGCTTCTGCTGCGTCTTTCCCTGGGTGTACACCTGTGTGTACAGTCTGGTATGAACACTGGTGGACGGTGCTGTGGTGATCACGCCCGCTCCACTTGCAGATAATCTGTCTTTTGTTACAATATGATTTACAATGTACAGGAAATAACTATGCTGTAAAATGTTAATTATCACAGTGATGAAAATGTGAAGCAAATAAGTAATGAATCTTAATTTTTTGGAAATGACTGTATATTTCTATTGCTGTTCTTCAAAATGAGAGAGGAAACTTTACAATCTTGTTTCTGTTCTTTTATGCTCCGAGAGTTGAACTGTTCTTGTTCGGTTGGAACCAACCCAACAGATTGACAACTGTTTTCACTTAACTGATTTAAAACTAATACAACGTTGTTTTAAAGAAAATCAAATTAATTAGCAATTTATGTTTCTGCTTCTAACTCCTAAGTAAGACAGAGTAAATGCATGACTAATAAAAGTAAATAAAAATAAGTAATGAAAATAAAATAACTGACAAGGCTTTGACACCTGTCCAGCTATACGTATTGACTGTGTGTTCAAATTCTGCCTGAGACTGCCAGCCTCATTCTGCCTCCTCAGAGCTGGATGCTCCTGCATCAGGCTCCCGGGGTGACAAAAAGTCATGGCTCCGTTCCATGAGGTCCTTAACAGAGTAGCCTGCCTTTTGAATTTGTGTCTCATTAAGCCACGAACTGTCCTCTATTGGACGGTTCTTCCACTTTACCAAATATCTCAAATATTCCTTCCTCCTTGTACGCTTTGCTACCCGTGTGTCCAAAATTCCCTCAATCTCGACGGGTGCTGCCATCGGCATCTGTCTCGTCCATAAATCTCCTTTCAATTGGGTGTCCCGTGGTGGCTCTGCTGCCGCGTCATCTGCTGAACCTGCAATATAAGGGAACAGATCTGCCACGTTAAAGATAGGGGAAATACCAATCCCTGGTGGCAACTGTATCTCGTAAGCTTTCGCAGAAAATTTGCGAATGATCTTGCAGGGCCCGATTTTCTTAAACTTGAGCTGGCTGTACTCTCGCTTTGGAAATCGTTCCTTGCGTAGGTACGCAAGAACTTCATCCCCGACATTAAACTGTACTTCCCTGCATTTTGTATCAGCTCGCTGCTTGTATTTCTGGCCGCTGTCCTGTAGTTTTAGCTTTACCTGTTCATGCAGTTTGCTCATAGCTTGGGCGAAATCTTCTCCATCAGCACTCCGCTTCTCCAGTTTGCCCAAATCTCGTAACTCGTGCACTCCTC
>APFE031686414.1:0-50661 GCA_000404065.3 Pinus taeda
GAGCCCCCGCCGGGGGACCGCTGGCCCCCGGACCCCCCAGCCGGGGGGTATCGGCCCCCCCGCGTGGAGGGGTGTACAAAACTTCCTAGGGTATACATCCGGTTGAAACAAAGACCTCTGAACAATCATGCTCCACAGACAACACTCCAAATAGAAAAAATTGTGGGTCTTAAAAGAGTCGATTTTTAAATGTCCTCCACAAAGGGAATATTGTATATTTCAATAAAATTTTCAACCTTGGACCTTGGTGGTTAAGTCAAAGTCAAATTTTTGAGAAAAAAACTCAAAATAATTATTTTTGAGCTAATTAAAATGGAATTAAATGATAAATTCGAAAATTCCTCAAAAATAAAAAAAAATCAAGGGCCAAAGATTAAAAAAGATTTTCAAGTGTTTATCAACGGCAAAGATTATTTTGACAAGGATCAAAAAGACTAGTCATTATTTTTCCATTTGAAGGATTCATCTACAAATTAGAGAGTCAATTGAGTCTCTCTCTGGCTAGAATTGTTGCTGAAACATTTTGTAAACTATTGCCTTGCTGGGAACTATTTTTTCTACTATAATAAAAGACTTTAGGGTGCAACTCGAGGTGTTCTTGTTCGAAGATCTGTGGTATGTATTGACTAACGACTTCCGATGTGATACTTTATATTATTATTTTCATATAATACATAGTGTTTGCAGGTACTCAATCCTTGGTCTTTAAGTTCACAGACTGTGGGCAAGGGTTACTTTGCTTTGATCCTTAGTTTTACATGGTGGATTGAATCTTCGCTAGGGCTATAGTGAGCATGAATTTTTCTGAAGCGTTTTAGCCATTCTTTCAAGGAAACAATATCATGAAAACTTATTTTCTCAAAATCTATTTAAAAAATCATGTGAAAATTTGGTGACCTGAATTCCTACTGCAACAACTAATAATATTTTCCTTCTTGTTAATTTACATGAACAAGTTATCTGCAGTTTCCTACGGCAAACATTGAAATGCATACATTGCAGCCTAGACCATTTAAAATAATATGCTGAAACAAGAAACTGAACAATAGAGAGATACAACACGAATGACACAGTCGTTTTTGGACAAACGTCCCTGGAAATACCCAATGCGGGAAAACCGGTGCAGCAGATATGAGGATTTCTATTATTAAGCAAAAGTTATTTCTGAATACAACCTCTGGATGCCTTGCTGGCAATCCAATACGGAGAATATCACTCGGCAGAAGAAATTAGTGAGATTACCTCACTCTACACTGCAAGTCCCCGTTGATCCGACAGTTGAACCAACGAGTCTCCGGCTACTTCTACGCTGCCCCTACGCAGTCACATAAGGGCCTGCATCAGAGCCTCTAAGGCCCTGCGTCACCTTTTTGTTGGATCGATTTGCTCTCAGGAGCTGACTCCATCCCTCCCAACTCAAAACATCAAACCCCCAACAAAACTCATACTTCTGCGTGAAGGCTCTACGCTGATCTACATGAGCCCTTCCTAGCTCTGTGTCACCATCTCTCTGTGTCACCATCTCTGGGCACTGCGCTACCGCCTTTGTGTGTCTCTTTGCCTCTCTGCTGAGTATTCTTGGCTCCGGAGAAGATAATTCAGCCAAAACTCTCTCTGCCCCTTTCTGCGTGATCACTACGAAATCACTGAGCTGCGCTAGCTTCAGCAATTAGATCTCACTGATCAACTCTCTGTGTGTCTTCCAAATGACCCTCAAGCCTCCTTAAATAATCTTCTTGTTGACATTGAACGGCCTAGATTAAAAGTTAATCAATGGCTAAGATCATTTATGCTTGATCCTTGTCTTCTTCTAGAAGTTACACCCACAATTAGATTAATACCCGTTAATTATTTTAATTTCCTAAATTTAAACTTAAGGTCCCATTAAAAATAATTAATTATTTTAATAAAACTATCTCCATGTGGAATTTCCCAAAACGCTTTATGGGTTCATTGGAACACATGTTCCCAAGCCTCCCTGCAAAATTTGAGACTCAAAGCACATCCAATGCTACCAAAGATCAACACTCCCTCTTAGCGAGGAACGTGCTCTAGCAATGCCTCCCACTGAAGCATTACCCTAACTTCTTAACATCGTCCTCTGTGTTGTTGATGCTTGACATGTTGTCCACCAACTACTATGTTGTTGTTGCAACTGTATTTTCGCTAACACTACCACTGTCAACACTGCATATGTACTACATCTCCCTCTAAAGTTCTACATCCGTGTTGATGCTGCCATTGCCACTGCCAACTGCCCTTGTACTGCAAACTGTTGCTGCTACTGCATCAGCAACGGAAAAACATTCCAAATTATTGAACAAATGTTCAGCATAGATGCATCTCGATGCTAAAGATCTTACTGTTGCTACTTATGCTATCCCTCTGAAGTCATTGTGTTGTTGCTGCTACTACATTATGCCTCCCTGCACTGCTGCAACTCTGCACTACACTGCTCAGGCGTGGCGTTCTAGCCACTACATCTGTCGCTCCAACACTCCTCTACACCATCTGATACTTTGTCCATCCTGCTACTACTAATCTGGGCTACCATAGCAAGGTGTTGATCCAAGAGATGGACTCCTCAAGTATCCTACCCATCTGTAGCTCTTTTGAACTATAGCTCCAAATCAACCCACCTCCCCCCTGGAGCTATCTCGGTTGTCATGGCGAACTCCTCCTCGATCTTCACAGGGGCAACCTTCAGATCATGCTTCTCATATTTTTCCTTCTTCCTGAGAGGACAATGTGTTGCGTAGTGACCCATTTCACCACACCTGAAGCATTTGATCTTCGAGACGTCCTTCTTCAGCCTTCGCTGCTCCTACTACCCCTTGGATGCAAGGGCTGCATTTTCATCCTCCTCCTTGGGCTTCGACCCTTCTGTCAAGCTTGCACTTGACTAGATCTCTCCTCAGCTCTTCTTGCTTGAGAGCTAACCACATACTATCCCAGTCTGGCAAAGCTACCCTA
Organism: Pinus taeda; assembly: GCA_000404065.3. Classification (NCBI taxonomy): domain Eukaryota; kingdom Viridiplantae; phylum Streptophyta; class Pinopsida; order Pinales; family Pinaceae; genus Pinus; species Pinus taeda. The sequence goes on from APFE031686414.1 coordinate 2,974, forward strand.
CATAGGATGCTCTGGACAAAGACTTGCCACTCTTCTGAGACTGAGTTCAGGGCCAGTCTCACCATCTCGGAACCTTGATGTATAGACCCCACAGCTGCTAACTCGTTCCGGGTCTCCTGAAGCTTTGTGAGGAACGGATCTATGCACTCCCCTTTCTGCATCTACACAGATCTCAGTTTCTACTCTAAGTACATCTTCCGCTGCTTGGAAGATCCTTGATACAGCGTTGCCAAGGCATCTCGCACCTTCTTAGCAGTACCTCTGCTAGCGATGTGACAAACCACATGATCCTTTACTCCATCAAGGATCATCCCCTTGGCCTTCACCATTTTTGCCTTGTACTTCTTCTCAGCCACCACGTTGTCGACATAGGTCGAGAGAGAATGCTCATCTAGAAGGAACGACATCCTTGCCTTCCAGATGACATAGTTGGATGTGCCATCCAATCTGTCCTGATCTCTCTCAACCCACTGATCGCCATCTCTGCCACGAAAATGCCAAACTGCTCCTCTTTGTTCCTTACTATTGTTGCTCAGGCAATAAGAAAACAGACTTCTTGGCGAGAAGTCTATTGAGGAACAATTTTATTATTGTGCTTCTCCTCTTTTATGACGTCTTCCAACCTAGCAATCTACCTGCTGAAAACTGTGTCCCACCATCTCTTCCTCATGCCGAGGCTCTACGCTGCTCCCTCTGGCACGACAAGATTTCGATTTGGAAGTCCCTCCTCTCTGTCGACTCACTCAGAGAGAGACTTTCCTCAAAAATTCAGCCCTCCTAGCTTGGACTGCGCAATCCCTCTGGGATTCGAACTGTTGCCTCCTACAGCGATTCGACCTCCTTCTCTGCTCACCACTGGATTCTCTGACACTGCTCTTCTCGTCTCACCTGCACTGCTCTGATACCATGCGAAAATTCGGTGACTTGAATTCCTACTGCAACAACTGATAATATTTCTCCTACTTGTTAATTTACATGAACAAGTTATTTGCAGTTTCCTATGGCAAACATTGAAATACATACACTGTAGCCTACACCATTTAAAATAATATGCCGAAACAAGAAATTGAACAATAGAGAGATACAACACAATGACATAGTTGTTTTTGGACAAACGTCCTCGGAAAAACCCAATGCTAGAAAACTGGTGCCGCAGATCTGAGGGTTTTTATTATTAAGCAAAAGTTAATTCTAAATATAACCTCTGGATGCCTTGCTGGAAATCCAGTACAAAGAATATCACTCGGCAGAAGAAAGTAGTGAGATTACCTCACTCTACACTGCAAGTCTTAGCTGATCTGGCAGCTGAACCAACGAGTCACCGACTAAATTTGCACTGCCCCTACGCAGTCACTGCTGGGCCTACGTCACAACCTCTAAGGCCCTGTGTCACCTCTTTGTTGGATCAATTTTCTCTCAGGAGCTAACTCCATCCCTCTCAGCTTAGAACATTAAACCCCAAGCAAATCTCAAACTTCTGCGTGAAGGCTTTGCGCTGATCTGCGTGAGCTCTTCCTGTCTCTGCGTCAACCTCTTTGGGCACTGCATTGCCTCATCTACGTGTCTCTCTGCCTCTCTACTGAGTATTCTTAGCTCCGAAGAAGATAGTCTAGCCAAAACTCTCTCTGCCCCTCTCTGCGCAATCACTACAAAATCACTGCACTGCTCTAGCTTCAGCAATTTGATCTGACTGATCAACTCTTAGTGTGTCTTCCAAATGACCCTCAAGCCTCAAATAATCTTCTTGTTGACATTCAATGGCCCAAATTAGAAGTTAATCAATGGCTAAGATCATTTCTGTTTGATCCTCGTCTTCTTCTAGAAGTTACACCCACAATTAGATTAATACCCAATAATTATTTTAATTTCCTAAGTTTAGACTTAGGGTCCCATTAAAAATAATTAATTATTTTAATAAAACTGTCTCTGGGTGGAATTTCCCAAAACGCTTTCTGGGTTCTTTGGAATACATGTGCCCAAGCCTCCCTGCAAAATTTGAGACTTAGAGCCATTCGATGCTACCAAAAATCAACAAACCCTTGTATAATTTGTAAATAATTTTGTAATTTTATTTGTAAATTATTCTTCTAAATTGGGTTGGGGTTTTGAGATTTATTTTGTATATATTTGGGGTTTGGGTGTTTTTATTTCCATTTTTGCAAATTGGATCAAGAAATCAAGGGGTAGAAGAGCTATATCTAAGCCTTGAGGGTTTAAGGTCTCAAAATTCATATTTTTCAAGCGACAACTTGATCCCAAAGTTTCAATGAATTTCAACCATGGGATCTTTAAGGCCTTGGGCCGAGGGTTTGACCTCTAAACCCTTGTCTTGCTTCAGCTTTAACATAGCAGTCAAATCAATAATCTTTAAGCCCTAAAATCACATGTTAAATGGTCAAAATCACTTAGAAATTGTAAAATCTAAATTTTCACATGTTTTGGCCACTTGGGCATCTTGAATTTGGCACTTGAAAGCTTTCTGGAGTTTACTGCATAATTGCAAAATTCAGATCTGAATATTCCTAAAACACATTTTTAATTAAGGTCAAAAATTTTGAATTTTTAATTTTCGGCATAGATTTTACTATTTTTAGGCATTTTGGGCATCATCTTCAATATCACTAGCTTGTTGATCTATCACTGTTTCACTGCTGTAATAACATATCAGTTCTGAAATTTCTGAATAACATCCTCTAAATAACTCCAAAAATTGATTTTTCAAGTTTGGCGAAATTTTACTATTTTTTGACATCTGGGGCATTATCTTTGGACTTCATTAGCTTGTTGATCTGCGATTTATTTACTATTTTTATAGATATTTCAAATCTGAAAAATTCACTAAAAACATACCTAAAAGCCCTAATACATCTGATTTTTCAGTTAACTAAGCTTACTTGGCAATTGGGCATATTTTTGTGATATTGGGCAAACATAAGCATTGTTGATTTGGCATTTCCTGTCATAAGATTGATAAAGTCTGAATTTTCTGAATTACTATTGATGATATAAATTGTCATAAATCTGAAATTTGATTTATCTCGTCTTGGTTCTCTAACTTTGCACTCTTTTATAAGTTCTAAGTCTTTGATCTTGTGGCGTCTAATTGGATAATTGCTATAATCCCAAGAAGTTTGGCATCTTAAGTTCATTGGTATCTTATGGCATATTGTAGAAGTTTACACTTGTATCTCTAAGCATATGTCTCATTTAAGGCTTGACATTTTAATGTTGTTAACTACTCTTGCTATGAGAAGATTCTCACTGAGTACTTAAATAACTCAAACAATCTTAACTCAAGACAAATCTCATTCATAATCTCCTGCATAAGCATACTAGATCTAGATTGCACTAATAACTTACCTCCTAGCATAAGCTAGGTTGATAGAAACATAGGGAAACCCTTCTCACTTAGCTTGAGGGGCCTTGACAACTCTTCGGTGGTTAATGCAGTGACCTTGCAGTCATCAGAGCCATAGTTTCTGCAGTGTCGGAAGCATCAAGTGATAGGAGCACAATAGAAGGTATCGTTAATCAGGCCTTAGTCTGCTTCCTGTTGGCTATTAGGTTTTGTAGCATCAGATGTGTTCTAGCCACGAAATTTTGTGAAAATACATGAGATCTCCAAAACCCAGAAATCATTTTTGGAAATTATGCCTAGAAGTGTTTCAATTAGATTATTAACCGTTTTTAAATATTTCCTAGGTTTAAACTTAGGGAATATGGTTAATTAATCAGTATTAATTGAGATAAGGTGAGAATCATCTAAAAACTCACACGGATCGATCCAGAGATGATCCTAGCCATTAATTAAGTTTTAATCTTGGTCGTCGGTAATCCAACAGTGGATTATAAGAGGAAGTCGATGTGGTGATGGAGAAATTATCCAATGCATATATTCAGTTGCCCAGGGAGTTCGATTTTCTTAGTAGCAGCAGTTTAGCAGAGAAGATAGAGCCAGAGGGTGAGTAACAGGTGAAAGAGGAGAGCAGTAGCTTTCCGGGAGGAAGATTTCCAATTCCCATAAGAGTTGAAGGGTGGAAGGCTGAAATATCCAGAGGGCCAATGTAGGCTCTGCGCAGAGGGTGACGCAGGGAGCTTAGCACAAAGGGTCACACAGGGAGCTCAGTGCAAAGGCTGGGGGAGCTATTTCGGAGGCAGAAGATAGCTGTAGGGTGAGAGAATATTTTCACAATATTTTTGCAAGTATTTTCCTCAGGTTAGATTGCCAGCTGGGCATCTAAATTATTGTACTCAGAATTGCTACTGAATATTAATAATAAAACCCTCATATGTTGCACTAGTTTTCCCAAGTTGGATTTTTCTGGGGACAATTGTCCAAAAATAACTGTGTTGAAATTATTGTGTGCTAGAATTTCTCAGTTTCCAATATTTTATTTTCCGTAGTATTTTTATGGTGAAAATTAGATCTGTGATTTTATTTGTTATTTGTTGTAGCAGATAAACTGCTTTATTAATTTTTGAGTTCGAAGAATAATTTCTAGGAGCTGCAATAACTAAAATTTCACATGGTATCAGAGCATAAGTGATCAACCGGGAAGCTCAGTAGCGAAGAGGAAAATTTCGCTGCTCAAAGGGAGCAGCAGGCTGAAATTTTTAAGAGGCAGCGCAGTCCATTGACAGGCAGGCCGAGTTGCTAGGGAAGCAATTTGATTTTCAATTGAATGGAGCCAGGAAAATCGAATTGCCCAAATTAGTGATTCCAGCCATTAGAGGGAGCAATTTCAGCTCAGATTTTCGCTGCGCAGATCCCTGGTTGGATGCAAAGGGTTTTTGCTACAAGCTGCAGAAGCAGAATCCGCATCGGATGGAAAAGTGGAATAGCACACTGTAATAACCTCACCAAATAAATTTCTCAGATTCTAACAGCTATAAATTTAAACCGAATTTATCACTTTAATTCACAAAGACATCCCTGGCTTCCAAGTTTGAAGTCGATCCCGCGTTGTTGTAGCACTCAATTTACTCACGTTACCAAAATGACCAAAACCTCCTTGCCAAACTAGGCACAACCTCGGTACCTAGCTCCAGAATACTTCAAAATCGCAGCACTCTAGCCCCCGTGCCCAAAACCTTTAAGAACAATCAAGGCCCAGTGATCCTCACTTTGTCTGTAAGCCTCTGTTGGAAAAATTCCTCTTTGCTTCTCCTGAAAGACCCCCTTCTAAGCCGCACCCCTTCTCCTTATATCACCACAGTTCCCCGTCTCTCCACCGCATTCCTTCACTGCCCCGTCTCTCCACTACCTTCCAGTAGGTATCTTCAAGAATTAGCAGAGGTGGTCACCACCTTCTCTTGACACCCAGACTTCATGAATACCTTATGAATTATATGTAATTATTTGTATTACATCACTTGTATTCCCTTTTATTTGTATTACGTGACTTTATAGTATCGTGATTTTAGTTTGAAACATAATTAATATTTAATTCCTTTATTCAATTTCATTTTATATAGTTCATATATGATAGTTTCTTTAGTTAGAATAATATATATATTATCATAACTTCCTTTTTAGTTTGTAAAATGAATAATATATATGTATACATATATTATATAGTTACTTTGTATTTGAATACATTGCATTTATCTTTTATTTTATATAATAGATTTATATATATGATAGTGGTACACATTAAGTACCCCCACTCAAAATACTCATTATATTCTGGTGAGTTAGACATTTATTTCATTAAACAATTTGTTACCCTAGAATTAGACATTTTTTTAATATTAGCCAATTATGTATACTAGTGCAATGCATGTGATACATGCATATGTACATATCATATGCATGTCTCATATCCATGCTAATATTCATGTGCCCTCAATATCGAGATGGGTTATGTATTATTAAAGATGGGTCATTACATACACTCCTCCAGAAACTTTGTCCTGAAGTTAGGGTTTATATAGTATATTAGTCATTATTTTAGTAATTAATGTAATCATGTAAAGATTTTGTCATGTGATTGAATACTCATTTAATGTGAGAATATTTTAAAATTGTATTTTGAGCATTTATAGGTTTACAACTTTAATATTCATGCCCTATCCCAGTTGGGTTCTCAAGCTATTCTAAAATCATCCTGTCGTTCATAATCTCTTATGCTCCCATCCTATCCGTCCTCTACTCGGATATGCCATGGCATCAGCTATACTGATCTAACCATTCATAAACCTCAAAGGTGACAACGTTGATTATATCGACCTAATTTCCCAGTTGGCATCCAGCAGTCATCATCACATGTTTAGTGGAGCATGATTCGCACAATACTCCCATGACTTCAGGTTTTTGAGGATAAACGGTGGGGAACACCTCCGCCCCTCTCAGTAGGACCAGGGTCAACACCCTATCATGAAATCTCATTAAGCCTCAATTTTTCTTGGAGCTTTTGTCATCACATAGTCATTTTGGTAACGATATTATCTTCAATGTAAACACTTGTTCACTTATTATAACATATGCATCAATATATTCAAAAATTAATATATTGAAATAATAGTTCCTTGTATTTCTATTGTGTTACCATTTATGATATTGATCTTTGAATTCATATAACATATTTGGCTATGTCTAGTCAATGCATCAGCAAGTTAGCTTTCGTATTAAGTAGTCAAGTGTTGTCATTCTTTTATTTATATCTCATCAAATAAAATTAGAGACATCACATTTATAATATAATTCATAATTCATATTAATATCATGTACCAACAATGTTAAGCAAATAATAGACTTCATATTGGTATCCATGTACAGTAATGTTAAGCAAATAACATATTTCATATTGGTATCCATGTACCAACAATGTTAAGCAAATAACATATTTCATATTGGTATCCATGTACTAGCAATGTTAAATAATTTGAAATTATCCTTACGTGTAATCCTTCATAATTACGGTTCAAATTCGATAGTCTTAAGTATACAGCCAAAATGAAGTAAAGATATACAAACTAAGGTTTTTAAGTGCTTCAAAATTAAAACAAGTCAGGGCATTTTTGGCATATGGTCTCTATATCTTTCCAGGTAGCCAATCCAGGGTTATACTTGTCCCATTGGACCTTAACTTGGTCTACTAGGTGATCCCTTAGTTGTCGAATCCTACATTTCAGTATACGTAATGGTTCGATCGAATGGTTCCCTCGTTTGATACCTACACTTCCTTCCATTGAAGGTTGTGAGATTTGTCAGCTATGTAATGTCTTAATACAAATACATGAAATACATTATGAACTTTATGCAAATGAGGTGGCAGTGTGAGGCGATAGGCGACAAGTCCAACTTTTTCCAGGATTTTGAATGGCCCAATAAATCGGGGTGACAACTTTGTCACTTTTCCAAATCGGATAGTGCTTTTGTTTGGTCTGATGCGGATGAAAACCTGATCTCCTACTTTATAATTCCTATTTGTCCTACGAGCATCAGCATAACTCTTTTGTCTATCTTGTGCCTTTTTTAATCGTTGCCTAATTTGTTTTACTTGTTCCTCCATCTCTTGAATTAATTTTGGCCCTACTGTCACCCGATCTTCTGACTTGTCCCAACGTAATGGTGTTCTGCAAGGTCTGTCGTACAATGCTTCAAATGGAGGCATCTCGATTAAACTGTGGTAATTGTTATTGTATGCAAATTCAACTAAGGGAAAATACTTTTCCCAGTGTGTTTACTAGTCCATAACGTACATTCTTAGCATATCTTCTAGTACTTGGTTCACCCTTTTTGTTTGCCCACTGGTCTCAGGATGATAAGCTATACTTAAATTTAGTTGAGTTCCTAAGTATGACTGCATACAAGTCCAGAATCTTGAAGTAAATCGTGAATCTCTATCTGATATGATCTTCTTAGGTACTCCATGAAATCTGATAATTTCATTTATAAATACCCGAGCTACGTCAGCAACTTCGTAAGTATCTCTTATGGGAATAAAATGAGCACTTTTTGTTAATTTGTCCACCACAACCAGAATGGCATTATGCCTTTGTGGAGTAAGAGGTAGCCCAACGATAAAATCCATAGAAATCACCTCTCATTTGGTCATAGGAATGTCGTGAAGTTGCAGGAGACCTGCTGGATGACAATGGTCAGCCTTCACTTACTGACATTCAAGACATTTTGCAACGAATTGGAAAATATCGTGTTTCATGCCTGCCCAAAAAAAGAGTTTATTTGTATCAGCTTACATTTTCTTTCTTCCAAGATGTGCACGATACAATGCTCAGTGAACTTCGTTAACAATGGTGTTTCGGAGATCCCCACTATCAGGTATGTATATCCTTCCATGGAATCACAAAATCTTATCATCTTCTACTTCATATCCTTCAAACTTAAATTCTTTTGTATTTTTACTATCAAGTCTGGATCTCACTTTTAAATACCAATTGTCGTTCAAGAGATGTACTAGTACTTGCTCCCTCAAGTCTACCTTGATAGGTATGAGGGAAACGATTCTTGGTCTTCTACTTAGAGCATTTGCCACTACATTCTCTTTTCCTTTTATGTAGGAAATTCCAAAGTCATACTCACTTAAGAATTCACTCCATCGTCTTTGTCTAGCATTCAAGTCCCGTTGAGTAAACAAATACTGTAGGGTTTGATGGTCGCTTTTGAGCATAAAGCTTCTCCCTACCAGGTAGTGTCTCCATATCTTTAAAGCTAGCACTGCAGCGGCTAACTCTAAATCGTGCGTGGCATAGATTTCTTCATGAAACTTTAATTTCCTTGAGGTATACGCTATTACTCCTCTCTCTTGCATTAGTACAACACCTAATCCTTGCTTGGATACATCAGTGCATACAATAAAAGCTTTGTCCATATCAGAGATTCGCAAGATTGGTGCACTAGTCAACAGTGTTTTAAGTTCAGAGAATGCTCTGTGACATTCTATGGTCCACTTGTCCTTAACTCCTTTATGTTGGAGGGTTGTGATAGGCTTTCCAACTTTTTAGAACCTTTCTACAAACCTTCGTTAGTATCCATCTAAACCCATAAAACTTTGCACTTCATGTGCATTCTTCGGTATCGGCCATTCCATGATTGCTTTTACTTTCTCAGGATCTACTGAGATCCCTTTACCAGATATATTATGACCTAGGTAATGAATCTTCTTCTAAAAGAATGAACACTTTGGTAACTTTCCATATAACTGGTGTTCCCTGAGGCAAGATAATACTATCCGCAAATGTTTTTCATGCTATTTCTCATTTTTGGAGCAGAAGAGAATATTATCTAAGAAGACTTCTACAAATTGATCGAGATATTTGCAGAAAACATTACTCATAAGGTTCATGAATATTGTTGGTGCATTGGTTAAACCAAATGGTACCAATGTGAACTCATAATGCCTGAAGCGTGTTCAATATGTAGTCTTAGAGATATCGCTTTCTTTAATTCTTAGTTGATGATAACCTGATTGTAGATCAAAGGCAGAAGCTTCTTTGCATAGTTGCAAGGAACCATCTTTCTTTTTGACAAAAATTATAGGTGCACCCCAAGGCGAGGTACTAGGTCGGATATGTCCTATATCCAGTAGTTCCTTCAACTGGATTTGTAACTCTTGAAGTTCAGAAGCCGTCATTCTGTAGGGTTTTTTAGAGATTGGTTCTGTACCAAGTTTCAATTCTATTGTAAGATCAAACTCCCTATAGATATATATTATATTTCCTTTGTATTTAAATTTTGTACAATACATTGTATTTATCTTTTATTTTACATAATAGATTTATATATATGATGGTGGTACACATTAAGTACCCCCACTCAAGATATTTACTATATTCTGGTGAGTTAGGTATTTATTTCAATAATCAATTTTGTTACCCTAGAATTAGATATTTTTTTAATATTAGCCAATTATGTATACCAATGCAATGCATGCGATACATGCATATGTATCTATCATATGCATGTCCCATATGCATGTTAATATTCTTGTGCCCTCAATATTGATATGGGTTATGTATTATTAAAGATGGGTTATTACACACTAAATTTTTCTATAGCCATGGGCAGAAGTAACAATCAAGAGACATTCGATTTGTCTTATAGATTGGAAGACGAATTTGCTTTCTTAGCCAGATCAACTTCACAAGGAGTCCGGTATATAGAGTGGAGCATCAACTCACATGGTAGGGGCTAGAGAATATTTCTCTAGCTACAAAGAGGAGCAAATGGACTTCCAGATTACTATGGGAACAAAACAAAATGTACTCCAGTAGGGAGAGGCGCCATAGATTTTCAAGGGGAGTCAGGAGCAAGCATAGCGCTTCAGATGTATTGCATGTGCCAAGATTGGGTATGACCCTGATTTCAGTATCCCAAGGGGTATGGTATTCACTTCGTAGGGAAGAAAGTGTATGTTAAACACCCAAGTTGGAAAAAGGTAAGACAGATTGGAGTTTGAAGTAACAAGTTGTACCGGTAACAAATCAATTTTCCAATGGCACTAATAGGCAGTGAAAGTAGCAATGGGAAGGAGTTGAATGAGTTATGGCACAAGAGAATGGGACACCTACACCATGGAGCACTTAGGATGCTCAAAGAAACGGTAACAAGGGTTCCTGAACTTGGCACCGAACACGATGATGTGTGCAGAGGACATGTACTTGGGAAGTATGATAAGGCATTTCCAGGAAGTGACAACAGAGATGATGGCATGTTAGGACTTATACACTTAGATATTTGCGGCCCAATGTCCACTAGAGCTCTCTGCGGTGTCGAATACTTCGTCACCTTTATTGATGATCATTTAACGAAAACTTGGATCTACTTCTTGAAGACCAAGGATGAGGTCTTCGATCATTTCAGAGAGTTTAAAGCTCTCATGGAGAATGTGACAGGGAAGAAGATCAAGTGCTTCGCTCAAATAATGGTGGATAATATATTGACAAAGACTTCACAAATTTATGTGCGAAGGAAGGCATCAAAAGAGAATGGACAACTCCATATAATCCATAGTAGAATGGTGTAGCAAAGCATAAAAATAGAACCATTGTGGGAGCTGCAAAGGCTATGTTATATGACCAAGATCTGCCCAGATTTATGTGGGCAGAAGCATGTAACACGACAGTGTATATCCAGAACAGGACCCCTCATAGAACATTGGGGAAGAAAACGCCAGAAGGAGTCTTCACAGGGAAGAAGCCAAAAGTTAGCCATCTCAGAATTTTTGGCAGCATTGCTTATTGTCACGTGCCAGATGATAAAAGGACCAAACTGGATCAAACTGCACAGAAGAGGTTCTTCGTTGGGTAAAGGGAAACCTCAAAGGCATTCAGAATCTACATTCCTAGCAATAGGAAGATAGTAGTGAGGCGATATGTGAAGTTCATGGAGGACCGAACTTTCAAAAGGTCTTGTGAGATGCCTGCAAGTGATCAGAATCAGTGAGCAAAAACTCCTTTAGTCCAACAGCAGGGGAAGAAGCCAGTGGGACAAGCAAGAGCACAGTCACAAGGGTCAAGTACTGTGACTAGCACTAGTATTTCCTCAAGTGCAAGAAATCTGGGGAGTTCTCAGTCGATGGAGCAGCAGAGACACGATGAGGAGGAGCTGGCAGAACCTCCCACGATTAGTGGTCGAGCCAGCAAAGAGGTTTGTCAAACATTAAGAGATGCAAAGGCATTTATTGGAACTCCTAAGGCGAGCAAGAGACAGTGCAAACAGTCTTACAAGTACCAAGCATTGGTAGCTTAGGTTGCAGAAATTTCCAGCTTTCAGGAGGCCGCACAGCACCAGGTGTGGGTAGATGCCATGGTAGAAGAGTATAGTTCTATCATGACGAATGATGTTTGTAAGGTAGTGCCAGGGCCAAAAGACAAATCAGTTGTAGGTTCGAGATGGATCTATAAGATCAATTATGCGGCAGACGGTAGTGTGGAAAAGTACAAGGATAGGTTCGTGGCAAAGGGGTATGCACAAAAAGAAGGGATAGATTATGAGGAGACCTTCGCCCCAATTGCCAGATACACTTCTATCCGGTCAATTATATCTCTAGCAGATCAGATGAGATGGCAGATTCACCAGATGGACATCAAAACAACCTTCTTGAACAGGGTGATAGAGGAAGAAGTGTACATAGAATAACCAGAGAGCTTTGAGACTCAGGAGAGGCGCACGCATGTGTACAAATTGAAGAAAACTCTATACGGGCTCAAGCAGGCTCCCAGGGCATGGTATGATAGAATTGACACCTACTTGCAACAGATGGGGTTCGTCAAGAGTGACGCAGATCCCAACCTTTACTATTTGACGGTAGAGGATAAGCCTCTCATTCTAGTTTTGTATGTGGATGATCTCTTTTTGACAGGATCATCAGGGCTCATAGAGGATCACAAGAGGAACCTGGCAGCATCATTTGACATGAAGGATATTGGAAGTGTGGCAGAAGGATGGGCAAGGAATATACGCTACAGTTATTTTGAAGAGGTTCAAAATGTAAGATTGCAGACCCATGTTTATGCCCATGATTACCAACTGAAAAAAGATAGATGCATTAGATGACAAGGATGTTGAGCCCACCTTGTATAGACAGCTCATTGGGTCTCTCATGTATTTGGTCAACACTAAGCCATATATTTGCCTCGCAGTCAATACCCTTGGTCAATTCATGGTAGAACGGAAAAGGGTACATTGGGCAACAGTGAGGCATTTTCTGAGATATATTCGCGGCACAGTCGAGTATAGGTTGAAATATACTCGAGGAGATGACGTCAGAATTTATGGGTACACAGATGCAGATTGGGAAGGCAATGCAGTGGATAGGAAAAGTACCTCCGGGTATTGCTTCAGTGTTGGATCAGGGATGGTTTCTGGGTGTAGCAGGAAGCAAAAGTCAGTAGCACTAAGCTCTGCAGAAGCAAAGTATATGGCAATCAGCACAGGTACGTGCGAAACTATATGGCTTTGGAAGCTGCTAGTAAGTTTGTTCAAGCAGAGGATGGAGGCGACCAGTGTCTATTGTGATAATCAGAGTTGCATAAATCTCTCTGAGAATCCATTGTTTCATGACAGGTCGATGCACATCGATATTCGGTGTCACTTCATCAGAGATTGTGTACAACGTAAAGCAGTCTAGCTACAGTATGTTCCCACATAAGAGCAGACTGTCGATATACTCACGAAAGCTCTAGGGAGAGCTAAGTTCATCTATTTTAGAGAACAAATGGGTATGGTGGAGAACCCATTTCAGTAGCAGGGACATGGTATTTTGGTTGCTCTTCAGTTGCAAGTGTTGAAATTGCAGCAACAACAGATGAAGAGGGAGTTGCAGTGCAGATGCAGCGATGGCAGCAGTATGGCAGCATCAACAGCAGCACAAATGCAACGTATATCAGAGTTGCGCAATGGTTGGTAGGCAGCAGCAACCAGACATCAGCAACGTGACAAGAGATGATACAGAGACAGGGTGATGTAACAGGATGTGCAATAGAGCACTAGAACACATTCCTCGCTAAAAGGGAGTGTTAGTTTTTGTAGCATTGGATGTGTTCTAGCCACGAAATTTTGTGGAGATGCTAGAATACATGATATCTCCAAACTCTAGAAATCGTTTCTGGAAATTCCGCCTATAAATGTCTCAATTAGATTATTAACCGTTTTTAAATATTTCCTAAATCTAAACTTAGGGAATATGGTTAATTAATCAGTATTAATTGAGATAAGGTGAGAATCATCTAGAAACTCAAACAAATAGATCCAAAGATGATCCTAGTCATTGATTAAGTTTTAATCTTGGTCATTAGTGCTCCAACAGTGCATTATAAGAGGAAGTCGATGTGGTAATGGAGAAATCATCTAGTGCAGATATTCAGTTGCCCAGGGAGTTCGATTTTCTCAGTAGCAGCAGCTTAGCAAAGAAGATAGAGCCAAAGGGTGAGTAGCAGGTGGAAGAAGAGAAAAGTAGCTTTCCGGGAGGACGATTTCCAGTTCCCGGAAGAGTTGAAGGAGGGAAGGCTGAAATCTCTAGAGGGCCAGCGTAGGCTCTGCGCAGAGGGTTGTTGTAAAATGTAACTAGGTTTGGACTTCATAATGAGATGTAATTATGATCTTTGTAAATGACGAAAAGAAGTAAATAAATTATTATTGTAATGCCTTGCTTCATGGGTTTCATGAGCAAGAGGTTTATTTTAGATGGCTCCCATTGAGAGCCTTAAGATTTGTCAAAGAATTAATGTCATGTATGAAGAGCTCTTCTTGAGCATGTGTAAAATGTATATGAGTCAATTAAAGTGTCTAGAAGCCTTCCAAAGAGAAGCACAGTCCTCCTCTCTTGAAGTCAGCCTCCAAAAGAAGTAAAGATCACGTCGACTTACTTAATTAAAGACACATCTATTCAATGCTCAAGTTGGCTCATTATTTAGGATGAACTACTATATATACAAGGCTAAGGTCTTCACATTTCGAACACACACAAAATTTGCATACATCTCTGATTTCGGATGGAGAGTGGAAGAGGTTAGTTTGGATGTCACTGTAACTTTGAATAGACAGTAGCAGTCATAATTTCGGATGTGATCATAAGAAGAATAAGGGACTATGGAGTTTTGTCTAGGACTAAACTTAGTCAACAGAAGCTCAGATTCATCTCTGAACTCAGATGAATAAATACAGTGATAAGGTCAGATAAACTGCAGTGGGAAGTTTGGTAAAGAAGCATGATAAGGGTACAATATGTTGTCTCACAGTCAACAAGTTCGAATGGCTTGCAGTGTCAAGTTCTGAGGACAAGTATTTCGATATAGAAACTCGGATTACAGTGAAAAGAATTCTGGTGCTACTACAGTGGTCACATTTTGGTGACACTTCATTGATATGTCTCGGTATGTATCTACAGTTCGTTGAAGGTCGAAGAGGAAGAGGAGTCAAGAAGAAGAAAAGAGCAAAAGACAGAGAACTATTGTCTTGGTCTTGGAGTAGCTAATAGGTCAAGGATCTTGGTCTTGGTATTTGTCATTTGGAATCTCTATAAGAAGAATTTGTGCGGGTTTTCCTCTCAAAGAGTGAGAGGTTTTGGCCCTGGCTCATAGCCTACATGCTGTCTCTTGTCTATTTATGTTCATGCATTGGTTATTGTTTGATGAAGAAGAACACTAATAATCTAACAATAAGAAGATCCTAATCTAAAGAAGTAAAAAGCATTCACAAGTAGTCAATAATAGAAGAGAAATCACCTAATGCTAATGCCCTAGATTTCTCAACAAGGGTGATATGGGGAGCTCAGCGCAGAGAATGGGGGAGCTATTTCGAAGGCAGAAAATAGCTGTGGGGTGAGAGAACATTCTCACAATATATTTGCTAGTATTTTCCTCAGATTAGATTGTCAACTGGGAATCTAAATTATTGTACTCAGAATTGTTGTTAAATATGAATAATAAAACCCTCATCTGCTACACCAGTTTTCCCAAGTTGGGTTTTTCCAGGGACAACTGTCCAAAAATAACTGTGTCGAAATAATTGTGTGTGCTAGAATTTCTCAGTTCCCAGTATCTTATTTTCCGCAGTATTTTTATGGTGAACTGTTATTTTATTCATTATTTGCCATAGCAAATAAACTGCATAATTAATTTTTGAGTTAGAAGAATAATTTCCAGTAGCTGCAATAGATAAAATTTCACATTGGCCTCCTTCCCACAACCTACCTTGGAGCCCAACATCAAAATAGTTAAGGGAAGGTTACATTTAGATTAGGCATTTAACTAAAAATAACCAAGATCTCTGCATCACACATAGGTCATTGGTTTGCACATCATTCAGGGTAGTCAATCATCTTAAGCAGCGGGTGTCCATCCGACCATTTGGTTCCAATTTACTATAAGCAAGAATTTGTGACTCCATTAAGGCACTGGTCTCATACTTCAAAATCTAATCAAATTAACAATCTTGCTTCAATTCAACCAAGTGGCGAGGCCACTCATCCGTGTCTCCCAAACAAGTTGGTTTCCAACTTGTTTTCCTTCACCTCATTCCATAGGGACTACCCCATAGCCTGTTGTTGGGAGAAAACTAGAAAGGAGTGGGAAGGGATCAGAGTGATAGCCCCCATCCTGAGCGTTGTCATGGTACCAATACAATCTAGGCAACAACATTAAGAAACTTAACTAGGGCCCAAGTCCACTAGAGGAACATTATGACACCCTACAGGTGAGGTGTTGAGAGCCAGGGGACTCCTTCCACTTGCAGAGCATCATTCCATTCCATGCAAACCTTTAGCACCCCTAGCAGTGTACACATTGCCCCATATTATTCATGAGATGATGCACTTGGACCAGTATGCCCTAATCAGCTTAACATTGTGCACATGGTTTGGCTATTGATCTGAGGCCTAAATGAGGTTTGTCTTACCCCTTGAGACATGGGAGGGCCAGCACCATCCTCTGAGCCCTCAAAGTTGGAGCAAAATCAGGCTATTCTATCAACTGGAGACCCATGAGACCCATTTTGTGCCCTACACACAAAATTGGGCTCCACACGAGGATTTGCATGGAGATCTAGGGGCCAACCCCTAGAACATGATTTTTGGAGTCCTCTTCACTCAGTTTGGCACCAGAGGAGCCCAACGAATGCCTACAAGAGGCCTACGCATACATGACGTCAGTATTTCGACCCTCTTGTGGGTGATTTATTATGATTTTGCATTGGCTATAAGGTTGGCTTGTGACCTTAGTTTTTGCCCATTATTTTATTGTTTGACAGGCTAATACACTAAAATTAGAGATCATTGGACATGTATATATTGGAGAGAGATCATCTCATCTCTCATCGTCATAAGATTTGGAGAATTCAGACCTCTTGAACAAACTCGCACTCGTTTCTTTTTTTTGGCTATTGGAGTATCTTAGATGCATTTTGATGTTTCGAAGCTATTTTGGATTTTCTTTGGAGCTATTTCTTTGGTGAAAGGATGGATATGCTTCATGTTATCTTGTAAGTGCCTATTGTTGAAGATTATCATTTTGAATTTGTCTAGTGTATGGAATTGCTTCTTCTAGATTATGCTTGTTTATGCCCTAATCTGTTGAAAATTAACTCTGAAAGCTATCTAGTTGAGAACTGCATATGTTACTCATTGTATAACATGTAATTAATGTTCCTAGTGGAGGAATTCTTATCACTCTCCATCAAATTCCATTTTCCTTAGAAGTAGGCAATATTGGAAATCAATACCTAGGGCATCAGTGTTCGGCCTCCTTAGAAATTAATTTAGCTTATCTAGCACATCCTTGACTCCATATGCCCAAAGGATAAGGCACGTATCCAAGCCCTTGGTGATCATTCTCATGTTTCATCCATAAATTCTTCCCCTGAAATTTCAGCCCTTTGAAAGCTAGGACAGAAAACTAGGGCTTAGAGCGAAATTTTAGGGAAGAGGTTTTGTGGGGACTTGAAAGCCTAAACATCAAGAGGAGGGCCTTGGATACTTGACCTACAAATTTGGTGGGCATCCACTTAAGTTTCCTCCATAAAATCTTTTGCCCTAGGTATTGCCCTGAGAGGGAAAACCTAGCTTGTTCCCACTCAACTTGAGGGCTTCCTTGAAGGTTGTAAGAGCTTAGTACTTTTTGAATTATATCTTAAAAATCCTTTTCTCTCCATTTCCTTGACCTTCGAAACTCCTATAATCAAGAAAAATCAACAAACCTTAGGTCTTGGGCATACCCTTTCTAGGTCTCTTATAGAAAGCATATTACTTCTTAGTGAAACCTTATAGCTGAAATTTGAGTCTTTCTTAAGAGATTCTAGCTTATCAACTACACCTCAACCTTAGAATATCTTGTGTAAGTGATCATATCCTACCGGGGCTCCTGCCATTGGTGAAAATCCATAAAGAGTAGGGGGCTTAGCTGTGGAGACAGCGGGCCATCGCCCCATCGTTAGCACTTCATCTAGCCTTTTGTCTTCTAGTGTTTCCCTCTTCAAGGCATGATAGATTTTGTGGCAACACAGACCAACTAAAGAAACCCTTACATAAGTTGTTTCCCAAGCCAAACACCAAGCAATAGTATGAAATCACATGTCATCGTATAATCCTACCTGCATCCTCTATGAAATATTGATATTAATTTACATATGTGTTGTCCTATGATATGCTAGAGTGTTGATTGTAGGTACAAGTTGAGGAACTATGGCAATCTTTAGGTTTCAGCATTAACTTACCAACAACAGCAAGACTTGTAATGCCAGAAGATTGGAGAAGGTTGTGCAAATTTGTTGCAAAGAAGGCACTGAATCTTGTCTTGACCAGTTTGTAGTCCCCTTCCTGAATCACTAGACCTTCAGCAAGTTCTGCTCCCCTGGTCCCTTTGGTATTCGGTTTTTCCTTTCCCTCTCCATATAAAGGTCTCCTAAAAAGCTCAACGTCCCTCCCATATGCATCATGTTCTCGAACTACCTGCATGGTAACATCACATGTTGCTGTAATCATGTAATATCAAGATAAAATACACATCTCGAACCATGAAGAACTACAAGCCCTGAGATTGTGAAAGATCAACAATCAATGCAAAAAAATCATTTTATTTGTTCTTTCATGCATTACCATTTGTTCAAGGCATGCCTTTCATGGAATCAAAGACATGCCACAAACAAAACACCAGCATAACTCTCTACTGATGAATAAAATATATGCCTGTATATTATTTGAAAAATCAATTGCTTGTTTATTTCAGATTATGGAAATAAAAAATAGTTTCTGGTTCATAGATCCATATTTATGTGGAGATTTTATGTGTAGTTTGAAAGAGCATCATTCACATCTTTAAGACACAATAAATACACACAATATAAAAAATAAAAAATCAGTGTATTTCAACAACACAAAACAAGATCTCAGGGCTGTAAATTTTCAAAATTTAGAGAACTTGGGTAGGAGAATATGTGGGAAGGGAGCAATGTTTAAGTACAAATAACACTTACTTTTACTCCATAAAACATGTCAACTCAATTATATGAAAGGACTCGGAGAAAATAGAAGTTTCTCCATGGTGGAAACTAGGTACAAGAAAAGTGTATACCATGATGCAGTTCTGATTTGCTAAACCTCTTCATATCTGACCACTGGTGTTTAAGATTCATTTAGCCATGTTTTGCAAGTGTGCTTGAATTAGATAGAGACATATTGTCCATGAAAGGAAGCTTAAGGTATTATGAAAATTTGATCAGTGAATTTCAACTGTTGAAGATAGCTGACTGTTCTGGAACTAACTTCTCTTAAAAAGGCATTACCAGCATCATTTGGAATATCACATTAAATTCAACATTTAACATTCACACAAGGTGAGCGTTGTGGATAAGACACCTTGTCTCTTACATTATCTCCATTCCAAAAAAGTTACAATGGTTCAAACACCACTTTGTTAAGAAAGAGGAAAATAGGCATTTCATCCTTGCATTTATGGACCACTGAATGAGCAACAAAGGCTATGCCTTCCCATTAGAAGATCACTATATCAAACAAAAATTATGGTAAAAACTTCTGTAATTACACTCTAGGTTACATGGATAGTAAAAGGTAGTCAAAAGATCCACATGGAGATAGTGAACTCAAGAGCATCGTTGTACATGGTATGAAAACAGAAGTACCTAGTAGGATAGTCAACAAAGCAAGTTTTAATTCTTTAATGCCGAGAACCAGAAATCACCTCATTTTAAGTGTTACTCCTCATATTGTATAAGGTGACATTTGTGTTTTTTATCATGACCCAGTTGCGTAGTACAGACACCTTTTGATCACATTGAATGATCATTGGACAGATGCAGAGGCTATTTTATGGGCACACACACTTTCCCCAGATTACCCTTATGATTCTACCAACTAAATACCTCAATGGACTTCTAGAGAAGAGTGGATAATGCAGTTATTTACTTATGCCCCTAGATCCTTGCAGGAACACCATTTTGACCAGTGACACATTACTTGCAGAGCATCAATTATACCTTGATGTGTTTCAATGATATGATGGTATATTTGGTATGAGGTATCCTTCTTCAAATGGTGCCATGATGGTTAGTATGGTTAGACATGACATACATACCCAAGTTATAACTTACATCTTCAGTAATGACCACATAAGATAAAATGAGCCATTAACATGTGCCATATTAGATATTTTATTATAGCAAAATAATCCTCAACATCCGCAATTATGTCAAGAGCCAATGAGGGCCAACCACACACTTAGTCTCTTCTCATGTGCAAAGATTTTCCTTCTAGAGCTTATACCATCAAGAACATACAATAGTTACTCAACATAAACCCAAAATATGCAAGAGATAAGAAGAGTGCAAAGAAAGCCTCACATATACTTGCTTGTACCTTCAATTCTACCTTCTACATGATCTTAAACGAAGCTTAGGGTTCTTCCTATCAATCCAACAATGAGAAATGAGTGAAGGAGATACTCTTTAAATAGAGTCCTTTGATCAACCTCTTACAATAAAATATGATTATTTTCTTAAATTAACTAATTTCTCCAATAAACAATGATCAAAATATCATATCATTAACCTCCTTAATGTTGAAAATTGGCAGCTAAGGGATGAATTTCCTTGAATAAAATCCCAATTCTGACAATTCTAGAACACGGGTGAGACTACTTGCAAATCGATTCCAAACACCAAAACTCCAAAGACCGGAGTTGGTGATGAGACTTGCATTCATATTGCTTGTATCCTCCTACACTACGGGTGTATGGGTGACGCCTCCAGAGATTTGACTATGGGTGAGTGATTTTTAAAATTAGACAATCATGTCTATCATTTCAAGTATGACTTTCCAAAATTAGTAAATCACCTTGCTTCAATTGGTAATCAAGTATAGATGATGGAAAATCACTTATCGTTCATCAATCTTAATTGTTCATTTTTTACATAATCATCAATATTATCAGTAATATTATTATTAGTATTATCCTTATGATACTATAATATTATTATCAAAATGGAAATACATGTCACCTTTCTTACTTGGCACTCAATCATGCCACTTCGCACCTCTCTCTCTCTCCTTTATGGCACTCATACCCCTCTCTCACACTTAACGATGTATTACCCTCTCTCTCTTTTAATGGATTCGTTGCACTCCTCTTACACTCTTACACACATTAAAGACTCGTCATAAAAGATTCCTCTTATGCACTTTTCAATGCATAAGTTACTCTCTCTCCTTCCAAGGCAAGCGTACCTCCTTTATGGAATGCGTTACAAAGGCAAGCTTACCTCCTTTATGGCATGCGTTACAAAGGCATGCATACCTCCCTAAATGGCATATGTAACTCTCCCTCAAGACATGTGAGTTACTCCTTCATGGCTCAAACTCCTTGTTCCTCCTATATATATGTGTCTCTCATCTTCAATACTTACTTGTGCATTGTGAAAGGAGACTTTGAACTTGTGAAAGAGATAGTTGGAGAGATTAGAGAAGGATTGAGAGAGTGAGAGAGACTTGGAGAGTAAGAACAAAACTTGGTGAGCCAAAATGATTCAATTTTTTCATCAATTGTTGTTATTAGAGATCTTCTTCCGAGTTGCGTGAACTTCTTCACTCTCTCATTGTATTATGTTTCTTTGTTGAACAATTGATTTCTAATAAAAGAAGAATCTGGTTGGGTTTTCCCCTTGTGGGTTTTTCCCTAGTCATTGGACCTAATTCTCTGTGTCTCATTGTGTTCTTGGTTGTCTTCTATTTAACATATGGTTTATATGGTGTGTGTTCTACCTACAATTGTTTAACTGATATTGCAGCTTGAAGGAGTCTTCATTTTTTTAAGTAATTATTTCAGCATAGAACATCAAGTTTCAACATGGTATCATAGCTTTGGTGAAGATGAGTCCAAGAAGTCAAGAGCTTCTCCCTTCTCATTTTTTGTTGAAATATCACTTGCTTAACCTGCTCATTTTTTGCTAAAATATCTCTTGTTGTTCACTCTATTTGCAGTTCATTTTCTGCGGAAATATCTTTTGTTGTCCACTCTATTTGCAGCTCATTTTCTGTTGAAATATCTCTTGTTGTCCCTTCTACTTGCAGCTCATTTTCTGTTGAAATATCTCTTGTTGTCCCTTCTACTTGTAGCGTATTTTCTGTTGAAATATTTCTTGTTGTCCATTCTATTTGCTATTTATTTGTTGCTGAAATATCACTTGCTACCCTTCTATTTGTTATGAAATTTGTTTGAGCAAATCAATATGTCTTCTTCTTACTTTAAGAATGAAGAGAATTTGGTTGATGCTTCAAATTTCTTCCCTTGGAAGGCCGGATAGGATATTACTCTTGAAGAACATGATGTACTAGAGTATGTTGAAGGAGAGATAGCAAAACCAGTAGAAAACTCTAATATTGCTACAATGTCACATACAAGAAAGAAAAAGTCAAGGCTAAAACAACTATCCTTGACTCTCTTGGAGACCATCTCATCACCTGTGTCTCCAACTTGAAGAAATCCAAAGAAATGTATGATAAGTTGATTGGAATGTATCAAGTGAATAACTTGAGCCAAATTATTGCACTGAAGAATCAGCCCAAGGATATCAAGATTAACAGAGGAGAGCCCATTCAAGCATACTTCATGAGGATCTCTAAAGTTAAAGATTAGTTGTCTACTGTTGGTGAAATTGTATCTAATAAGGAACTTGTGTTGATTTCACTTAGAAGCCTTTCTCCATCTTGGGAAACTTTTATTACCACCATCAGCAACAATGACAAGTTTCCTACATTTGATGAGCTCTTGAGAAAGCATAGTCAAGAAGAGGCCCTAATGATTTCTAGAGGAAGAATTCCCACGCATGAGGAGGGAGAACCTACCGCCTTTGTTGTCCAACGCAAGAAGCAGAAAGGAAGAAGAGGCCATCACTGTTCGAGAAAGTCTTCTCCCAAATCCAACACTTACTTCAAATGGAACAAAGACTTGTCAAAAGTACAATGCTACAATTGCCATAAGCATGGGCACTACGCCCGTGACTGTTCAGAAAGCAGAAGAGCACCAATATCCAACTACAACAATCTTACCAACAGATCTGATTATAGAAGAAGAAGAGAAGCTCCTTTTCCTTGTAAAGAAAGCTATCGCTCTTCAAGGAACCCAAGGTATGACAACAATGCAACTGAAACACAATCAAAATACTTTCTTGTTTCTGGTCTTTCTAGTTCCTCTCCTGCAGATTCGTGTGACCGCTGGTTGGTAGGTAGATGGTGCCTCAAGGCACTTTATTGGTTATAAATAAGTGCTCTCAAATCTAGTTGAGAGGAGACAGATTTGAAAGTCAATCTTTGAGACAACTCTACATATCCTATAAAGGGATCTGGTTTTGTTTCTTTCAATATAGATCAAGGTAAAACTATGACACTTAAAGAATTTTTATAAGAAGAATCTTGTATCCATATCTGTTTTAGAAGATAAAGGAATAAAAGCTGCTTTTATAAATGGTAAGGTTCTCACTTGGCTAATGAGATCTAGGCTTCTAGCATTAGAGATGCCTTCACTCTGGGATCAAGATGTGAAGGTTTGTACAAAGTCAATGGAATACCAATTCATGCATTGATCCATAACAGCGATCATCAAAGTGATCTTTGGCATCGAAGGTTCACTCATCTGCACTATAAAGTATTACCTCATGCGAGAAAGATGGTTTCTGGAATGCCAGAGATTAGAGCAGATCATGATGGAGTTTTCCAAGGATGTGCTAGTGGAAAGCAAGTCAACGAACCATTTTCTCTGAGCAAAAGTAGAACCAGTCGGCTACTTCATCTTGTACATTTTGAGTTATGTCGACCTATGCATGTAACTTCTCCTAGTGGCTACTTGTATTATACAATCTTTGTGGATGATTTTTCTCGCAAGACATTGATTTATTTTCTGAAAAATAAAAGTCAAGCATTTAACATGTTTAAAGACTACAAAGCTCCAGTCGAAAAACAAACTGGAAAGAAAATCAAAATCTTCAAATCTGACAATGGAGGAGAGTTCACCTCCAATGATTTCATTGACTTATGCAAAGAAATTGCAATCAAGAAAGAGACCACCGTAGCATATAATCCAAAACAAAATGGTGTGACCGATAAAAAGAATAGAACTATCATGGAAACGGTCAAAACTATGTTGCATGATTAGAAATTACAAAAGTTCCTATGGGGAGAAGCTGCTAACACAATGTATATGTCCAAAATAGATCCCCTCACCATGCCCTAAACAACAAGTCTCTTGAAGAAGTCTTCTCTAGTGAAAAGCCTGAGGTGGGGCACTTGAGGATCTTTGGTTGTTTAGTCTACTTCCATGTGCCAAAAGAAAAGAGGAACAAGCTGGAAGCTTCAGGTAAGATAGGTACGTTTGTTGGTTATTATGAGAAAGGCTTACCAAATATAGTACCTGGACAAAGAAATATAGAGTTTAGCAGGGATGTAACATTTGATGAAGATGCAGCTCTTGGAAAGGCAAGAGACGCTCCTCTTCCTCCTGCTAATGTTGATAGACAAGATGATATATTTGAAATACAAGAAGATCCTGAGGCTAAAATTGATCTTATCGATGAACCCATGGAGCCCATGGACCCCTTGGATTCTCCTCCATGTGATCCTCCTGCTAGAAAAAGACCATTATGGATTCATGACACTCTTCAAGATGTTGATAAACATGTTGCCCCAGAGGAACCTTCAGAGAAAGCAAGAAACCATGTCAGTTCCGAGGACACGTTGTAGCCATGAGCAACATTATTCAAGTTGGACCATGCACTTTTGAAGAAGTTGTGAAAGATCAAGTGTGGAAAGATTCAATGGATGAAGAATATGAGTCCATCATTCATAATTATGTATGAGAAGTAGTTCCAAGACCCCAAGGTAAGTCTATTGTGTCTTCTAAATAGTTGTCTAAAATTAAGCATGTTGTTGATGGTTGTATTGAAAAAGAAAAGCTAGATTTGTACCCAAAGGTTTCTCTCAGAAAGAGGGAATAAACTATGATGAGATTTTTGTACCTGTTGCTCGATACACCACCATCCAATCTATTGTGGCTCTAGCTGCTAGCCAGTGATGGACTCTTCACCAAATGGATGTGAATGTTGCTTTTCTGCATGGCTTCCTCAAGGAAGAAGTATTTGTTGAGCAACCACAAGGTTTTGAAGTACATGACCGAAAAACTCATGTATGTAGACTAAAGAAAGCCCTCTATGGTTTGAAGCAAGCTCTAAGAGCTTGGTATGCTTGCATTGCTAGCTTCTTGATGAAGCTTGGCTTTACTAGAAGCAATGTTGATCCAAAACTTTACTTCAAAACAATCCAAGGTATGCCTTTGATTTTGGTATTATATGTTGATGATTTATTTTTTACCACTGGCGAACCTCTTATCCTCTAGTGTAAGAGGGGTTTTGCTTATGAATTTGAAATGAAAGATCTTCACTTGATGCAGTACTTTTTTATTCTAGCAGTATGGCAGAAACCTAGTGAGATTTACCTTTCTCAAGAAAAATCTGTTTTCAAACTACTAGCAAGATTTGCCATGACAGAATGTAAGTCCATGAATACTCCAATGGAGATGAATTTTAAGAAGCTATGTGATGAAGCTACAAGACCTGATTTGGCTAATCCTTCTAGGTATCGACAACTAACTGGGGCACTGATGTTCTTAGTGAACACTAGATCGAACATCTGTTTTGTGGTCAATACTCTGAGCCAATATATGATTAAGCCATCACATGCACACTGGATTGTTGCAAAGCATGAGTTGAGATACCTGCATGGGACTGTGAAAATTCCTTGAAATCCAACACCTGGAATTAATTCTCCTAATTGATTAATAGTTTATTAATTTTCTGATTAATATCGAATTAATCACACTGCAATTTCTTCACCAAATAAAATAAATGCTACAAAAATACAAATGCCGGAAATTGAGAAATGCTAGCGCACACACATAAAAATGACACAATTATTTTTGGACAATTGTCACCAGAAAAACCCAAAGTGGGAAAAACAATGCAGCAGCTGAGGGTTTTATTCTTATGCAGCAATGAGAAATTTTGAGTATAACTAGATGCTCAAATTGACAATCCTCTACAAGATAAACTGGCCACAAAAAATTAGTGAGACAAAATTTGTCTCACCCAACACTGATCCAGCTCCATAATTGACATAAATAGGCTACATGAAAACCCCTACGTCAGCCTCTGTGCTCTGCCTGGAAGTTGCAACTGATCAAGTTGTTCGCCCAACTCAACCTCTCAGAACAACTCACTGGCCCTTCCGGAAATTATCCCGGCCTCCACCAACTCAATCAACCCTCTGTATGGCCAAATCAAACCCTGCCTTAGAAGCTTCTGCACAGCCCCACTGAGAAAACTCGACCCTCCTGTAGTTGACTCTCCAAAAGTGGAAAACATCCTCTAGATCGCTATCTTTACCCCTCTCTAGCTATGTGTCCCATACCTGGCTCAAACTCTGCTACTGGCTAGCTCGAATTGCCCAAGGAACTCGCGCTCCAAATGTGTTTCTCCATCCACCCATCGACCTCTTTTTATAATCTCCAATCGGGATCCAATGGCCAAGATTAAAACTTAATCGATGGCTGAGATCACCTCCAAGTCGATCCATGTGAGTATCTAGAGAATTCTCACATTTTTCAATTAATTACTATTAATTAATCGATTTCCTTAAGTTAGACTTAGGCATTTTTTAATTATCGATCAATTAATTTAATTGAGCCATCTTTAGGTGGAATTTCCAAAAACAATTTCTGGGTTTTGGAGAACTCCTGTGTTTTAGCCTCTCCATAAAGTCTCGAGACTAGAACAACATCCGATGCTATAAACACTAACACTCCCTCTTAGTGAGGAAGGTGTTCTCTCTCTAGTGTTGCACAATCTGCCACAACACCATGTCTCTGCATCATCCTCCATACACATTGTTGATGTCTGAAAACTGTAGTTGCTTGCCACTGTCCACTAACCATTGTGCTAACTTTGATTCATCTACCATTGACTGTAGCTGAACTATGCTACATTTGTGTTGTTGTTTACACTGCATTATACATCCTATTGTTCTGCCAACTCTACATCTGCACTGCAACCCAACTAATACTCCCTCTCAACTGTTGTTGATGCTACTGCAACTACTGCGACTAAGAAGCATCCAAAAGATTGAATCAATTATGTCTTTATGTTGCAATTGTCTTCTGAGCCTCTGACTGATACTAGCCTTTGCTCTGTCCACTTGAGAATCTACATTGCTGATGATTTTGCACTGTGCCTCTTGCACTACTATCATCACTGATCTGCGCTCCTCAAAATCTGACTACCATTAGTCAGCAATTGTCACTCTGAAACTGATTGCTCCAACTAACATTGATCCTCCTACTACTGAATATTGTGGACGCCTTTAGCAAGGGTAATGATCCGTGAGGAAACAACATCTGATGATCACCTCAATGAACCCTGCCCAAATCTCTATGCAACTCTAAGACTAAAGCTCCATATCGCCCCACATCTCTCCTGGAGGGTATAGTTGCAAAATCTTCCTCCAACTGGGAGGACACCTGATCTATCTCTGGGGATGCTCCCACCTAATCCTGCTTCTCCTTCTTGTCTCTATTCCTTTGAGGACATTGAGTACTATAGTACTGTAGTGGCCAAACTCGCCATACCTGAAGCACTTGATCTTAGATAGATCCTTTTTCTTCTTCTTTTCTCCCTGCAAGCCTTGTCCTTGACTGGGACCTTTTGCTTTCCTCGTTGATTCAAGTGCCACATTGTCCTCCTCCTTCACACCTTTCGATCCCTTGCTACTATTGTTGTTGATGGAGCTTTTTATTAGAGATCGCCTCATCTTTTCCTGTTGCAAGTCTGACCACATCTTGTCCCACCCTAGTAATGTATCACGTCCCAAAATGCCTTGAATGAAGATTTCCCATTCCTCAGAGACACTATTCAAGGCCAAACATACAAGCTTTGTATCTGGAGGCGCCTCTCCTACAACTGCAACCTCATCCCAGATATCCTGAAATCTGGTGAGAAAGGGATCAATGCCTTCACCCTTCTGCATTTGAATATTCCTTAGCTTCTCTTTCAAGAACATCTTCCACTACTCAGAAGGATTCTGATATAGCCCTGAGAGAGCATCCCACATCTCTTTGGTCGTATTCTTGGCTGTTATGTGTGTTACTATATGATCTCGGACTCCATCCAAGATCATCTGCTTCATCTTGGCCATCTCTTTCTTGAATTTTTTTAGCTGATCTGGATCGGTACGCTCTCCCACAACGTTCTCTGCATAGGTTTTCAAGCCATGCTCATCTAACAAGGACATCCTAGACTTCCATATGATATAGTTGGAAGCTACCTCCAACCTGTCCTGATCTCTAAGCCCAGCTGTGGCCATTTCTGCAAAAACTCGACTCCCTCTTTCTCCTGCTCAGGTGCTAGCTCTACTATTCACACTCCCTTCTAGAGTGAGAAAATATGCCTGCTGCAACTGGAAATAATGGATTTCTACACTAGAAACCCTCTGAGAGAAATTCCCTCTTTGTGTGCACTTTCTCTTCCACATGAAACTGAATCCACTCTAACACTCTACTACAAACCCTCTGTGCAGGAATTTGCTCTGCAAAAAAAATTTGAGCTCCTCACCTCTGCCTACGCTACATTAACGACTTTTCTATCTATACCCGCGCACCTCGCAGTTGTACAGAGAAATCTCGCGCGGCTATCGTGGTTGTACTAGGTGATCTCATGCGAATCTCGAGGTTGTACTAGTCGAACCTGTGCGACCCTTCGAAAAAATCGTTCAGCAACTCCCTCTTAGCCGCGAATTTTCCCCTTCACTTTTGAGCTTCTTATCCGTCAACTATGCTCTGATACAATGTGAAATTCCTTGAAATGTAGATACTGGAATTAATTCTCCTAGCTTATTAACAATTTATTAATCTTATCATTAATATCAAAGAATTATTCACACTACAATCTCTTCACCAAATAAAATAAATTCTATGGAAATACAAATGCTGGAAATTGAGAAATGTTAGCACACACACACATAAAAATGACAATTATTTTCGAACAACTGTCCCTGGAAAAACCCAATTAAAAACCGGAGCAACAGCTAAGGATTTTATTATTATGCAGCAATGAAAAATTTTGAGTACAACTAGATGACCAAACTGGCAATCCTCTACAAGATAAACTAGGCACATAAAATTAGTGAGACAAAATTTGTCTCACCCGACACTGATCCAGCTCCACAACTCGCATAAATAGGCAACATGAAAGCCCCTGCGTTAGCCTCTACGTCACCCCTGCGTGGGCTCTTGAATGCTCTACCTAGAAAATACAACTAATCAAGTCGTCTGCCCAACTCAATCTCTCAGAATGACTCACTATCCCTTCCAGAAATTCTCCTGGCCTCCAGCAACTGAATCGACCCTTTGTCTAGCCAAATCGAACTCTACCTCTGAAGCTTTTGCATAGCTCACTGAGAAAACTCTGCCCTTCTATAGCAGACTCTCTGAAATTGGAAAACTTCCTCTAGATCATTGTCTCTACCCCTCTCTAGCTCTGTGTCCCCTCTCTGACTTGAACTTTGCTGCTGGCTAGCTCGAACTGCCCAAGGAACTTGAACTCCAAGTGTGTTTCTCCATCTACCCATCGACCTCTTCTTATAATCTCCAGTTGGGACTCCAATAACCAAGATTAAAATTTAATCAATGGTTGAGATTATCTACAAATTAATTTGTGTGAGTTTTTAGAGAATTCTCACCTTTCTCAATTAATTACTATTAATTAATCGATTTCCCTAAGTTAGACTTAGGCATTTTTTAATTAACGGCCAATTAATTAAATTGAGCCATCTCTAGGTGGAATTTCCAGAGACGATTTCTGGGTTTTGGAGAAATCTTGTGTTTTAGCCTCTCCACAAAGTCTCGAGACTAGAACACGATCCGATGCTACAAAAAGTAACACTCCCTCTTAGTGAGGAAGGTGTTCTCTCTCTAGTTTTGCACAATCTACTACAACACTGTGTCTCTACATCATCCTCCCATACACGTTGTTGAAGTATGACAATTGTAGCTACCTACCACTATCCATCAACCATTGCACTAACTCTAATTCATCTACCACTCACTGTAGTTGAACTATGCTGCATTTGTGTTGTCGCTGACATTGCACTGTACACCCTGTACTTCTGTCAACTTTGCATATGCATTGTAACCCAACTAATACTCTGTCTCAACAATTGTTTTTGCTATGGCAACTACTGCAACTGAGAAGCATCCAAAACACTGAATCAATTGTGCCTCTGTGTTCCAACTGTATTCTGAGCCTCTAACTCCTACTAGCCTTTGCTCTTTCAACTGGGAAATTTGCATTGCTTATGATTCTGCAGTGTGCCTCCTGCACTGCTATCATCACTGATCTGCGCTCCTCAACATCTGACTGCCACTAGTCTGCAACTATCACTCTGGAACTGACTGCCCCAACTAACATTGATCATCCTGCTTCTGAATACTGTGGGCCCTTGTAGCAAGGGTAATGATCCATACACCATCTAATGTTCACCTCAATGAACCCTACCCAAATCTCTGTGCAACTCTGGGACTAAAGCTCCATATTGCCCCACCTCTCTCCTCGAGGAACCACTGCATACGTGGCAAAATCTTCCTCCAACTGGGAGGAAAGCTGATTTATCTCTGCAGATGTTTCCGCCTGATCCTGTTTCTCCTTCTTGTCCTTGTTCCTTTGAGGACATTGAGTGTTGTAGTGGCCAAACTCGCCACACCTGAAGCACTTGATCTTAGATAGATCCTTTGTCTTCTTCTTTTCTCCCTGCGAGCCTTGTCCCTGACTGGGACCTTTTGCTTTCCCCTTTAATGCAAGGGCCACATTGTCCTCCTCCTTCACACCTTTCAATCCCTTGTTATTGTTGTCATTGATGGAGCTCTTTACTAGAGATTGCCTCATCTCCTCTTGTTGCAGGTCTGACGACATCTTGTCCCACCCTGGTAATGTATCTCGTCCCAAAATGCCTTGGATGAAGATTTCCCATTCCTCAGGGACATTGTTCAAGGCCAAATGTACAATTTCTATATCTGAAGGCACTTCTCCTATGACTGCAAGCTCATCCCGGATATCCTTAAGTCTGGTGAGAAAGGGATCAACGCCTTCACCCTTCTGCATTCAAATATTCCTCAGTTTCTCTTTCAAAAACATCTTCTGTTGCTCGAAAGGATTCTGATATAGCCCTAAGAGAGCATCCCACATCTCTTTGGTCGTATTCTTGGCCGCTATGTGTGAGACTACATGATCTCAGACTCCATCTCTTTCTTGAATTCTTTCAACTGATCTGAATCGGTAAGATCTGCCACAATGTTCTTATCATAGCTTTTCAAGCCATGCTCATCTAATAGGGAGGACATTCTGGCCTTCCAGATGATATAATTGGAAGCTCCATCCAAACTGTCCTGATCTCTAAGCCCAATCGTGGCCATTTCTGCAAAAACTCGACTCGTAATGGAAATCTCCCTCTTTCTCCAGCTCCACTGCTAGCTCTGCGATTCACACTCCCTTCTAGAGTGAGAAAATCTACCTACTGCAACTGGAAATATTGGATTTCTAAACTAGAAACCCTCTGAGAGAAATCCCCTCTATGTGTGCACTTTCTCTTCCACCTGGCACTGAATCTGCTCTAGCAAACTGCTGCAAACCCTCTGTGGTCGGACCAGGAATCTACTCTGTGAAAAATTATGAGTTGCTCACCTCTGCCTACACTACACTCACGGCTTTTCTGTTTGTACCCATGCACCTCGTGGTTGTACAGAGAAATCTTGTGCAGCTTTTGCGGCTGTACTGGGTGATCTCGCATGAATCTCGTGGTTGTACTAGCTGAACCTACACGTCCCTTCGAAAAATTTGTTCTACAGCTCCCTCTCTGCCGCGAATTTTCCCCTTCACTTTTGAGCTTTTGATCTATCGATTATGCTCTGATACCATGTGAAAATTCCATGAAATGCAGCAACTAGAATTAATTCTCCTAACTAATTAACAATTTATTAATTTTCTGATTAACATTGAATTAATCACACTTTAATTTCTTCACCAAATAAAATAACTGTTGCAGAAATAAAAATGTTTGAAACTGAGAAATTTTAGCGCACACATAAAAATGACACAATTATTTTTGGACAATTGTCCCCTGAAATACCTAACGTGGGAAAACCAATGCAGTACCCGAGGGTTTTATTATCATGCAACAGTGAGAAATTTTGACTACAACTGGATGCCCAAACTGGCAATCCTCTACAAGATAAATTGGCCACAAAAAATTAGTGAGACAAAATTTGTCTCACCCAACACTGATCCAACTCCACAACTGGTATAAATAGGCTACACGAAAGCCCCTGCGCAAGCTCATGAACACTCTGCCTGGAAGTTGCAACTAATCAAGCCAGCGGCCCAACTCAACCTCTCAGAATGACTCACGAGCCCTTCCAGAAATTCTCCCAACCTCCAGCAATTGAACCGATCCTCTGTTTGGCCAAATCAAACTCTGCCTCTGAAGCTTCTGCACAGCCCCATTGAGAAAACCCATCCCTCCTGTAGCTGACTCTTTGGAACTGGAAAACTTCCTCTATATCACTAACTTTGCCCCTCTCTAACTCTGCGTCCCCCCTCTAGCTCAAACTATACTGCTAGCTAGCTCGAATTGCCCAAGGAACTAGCACTCCAAGTGTGTTGTTTGTTCTACCCATCAGCCTCTTCTTATAATCTCCAATTGGGACTCCAACGACCAAGATTAAAACTTAATCGATGGTTGAGATCATCTCAAACTCGATTTCTGTGAGTTTCTAAATAATTCTCACCTTTCTCAATTAATTACTATTGATTAATCGATTTCCCTAAGTTAGACTTAGGCATTTTTAATTTTTAATTATTGATCAATTAATTTAATTGAGTCGTCTCTAGATGGAATTTCCACAAACGATTTCTAGGTTTTGGAGAACTCTTGTGTTTTAGCCTCTCCACAAATTCTCAAGACTAGAACACCATCAATGCTACAAAAACTAATAGGGACCATCAATCTTGGATTGAGATAGACTGTTGGAGATGTAAGACTACATGGGTACTAGGATGTTGATTGGGTTAGTAACTCTACTGACAGAGAAAGCACATTTGATTGTTGCTTCAGCTTCGGATCTGCGATGATATCTTGAATGAGCAGAAAGAAAAATTTTGTAACCCTTAGCACGGCTAAAGTCAAGTACATTCTTGCTAGCATGGCTAGCTATGAGGCAGTATGGCTAAAGAAGCTCTTTGGAGATTTATTTAGCATGTATTGGATACAATAGTAATTTACTATGAAAATAAGAGTGGGATTCGACTTGTTGAAAATCACATGTTCCATGACAAGTCCAAGCACATTGAGATCAACTATGACTATATCTAGGATATGGTGCAGAGAGGATCAGTGAGACTCCATATTGCAACTAATGATCAAATAGCTAACATACTTACCAAACTTTTGCCAAAAGGGGAGTTATTGGTTTTCGCAGAGAAGCTTGGACTGACGGATGTGACCCTTCCTGGAGGGGGCGGTCATGGATGATGGAGATGAGACTTAGTCGTGTGTGATCCTTGTCATGCGATAATCCCCCCAAGCAGAGACTTGGTTGTGCGCAATCTTTGACAAGTGGTAGTCCCCCCAAGCAAAGATGAGACTTGGTTGTGCGTGATCCTTGTCAAGTGGTAATCCCCCCAAGCAGAGACCTGGTTGTGCGTGATCCTTGACAAGTGGTAATCCCCCCAAGCAGAGATCAGACTTGATTGTGCGAGATCCTTGTCATGTGTTAGCAAGTGGTAATCCCCTCAAGTGAATATAGGGTGATGGATGAATCTCCCCTATGATGATTCTTCTTCATTAGATTGTAACATAATTGTTCCAAAGCAGAGACCCTTGTTTCAGAAAGAAATTCCTCCCTAGCTTAAAGGGAGTGTTAAAAATTGGTAGCTAAGAAATGAATTTCCTAAATAAAATACCATTTCTGACAATTCTAGAGTGACTTTCTAAAAATAGAAAGTCATGCCTATCATTTCAAGCATGACTTTCCAAAATTAGTAAATCATCTTGCTTCAATTGGTAATCAAATATAGATGGTTGAAGATCACTTAACTTATCCTTTATCAATCTTAATGGTTCAATTTTTACTTAAAAATCAATATTATCATTATTATTATTATTATTATCCTTATGATACTATAATATTATTATCAAAAATGGAAATACATGTCAACTTTCTTCCTTGGCACTCAATCATGCCACTTCACACCTCTCTCCTTGTTGGCACTCGTACCCCTCTCTCTCACATAATGATGTGTTACCCTCTCTCTCTCTTAATGGATTCGTTGCACTCCTCTTACACTCTCTTACACACATTAAAGACTCGTCATAAAAGATTCCTCGTATGCACTCTTCAATGCATAAATTACTCTCTCTCCTTCAAAGACAAGCGTACCTCTTTTATGGCATGAGTTACAAAGGCAAGCATACCTCCTTTATGGCATGAGTTACAAAGGCATCCGTACCTCCCTAAATGGCATATATAACTCTTCCTCAAGGCATGTGAGTTACTCCTCCTTCATGGCTCGAAATCCTTGCTCCTCCTATATATATCTGCTTTTCATCTTCACTACTTACTCACTTGTGCATTGTGAAAGGAGACTTCAAACTTGTGAAAGAGAGAGTTGGAGAGACTAGAGAAGGATTGAGAGAGTGAGAGAGAGACTTGGAGAGTAAGAGCAGAACTTCGTGAGCCAAAGTGATTCAGTGTTTGCACCCACTGTTGTTACCAGAGATCTTCTCCAAAGTTGGGTGAACTTCTTCATTCTCTTATTGTATTGTGTTTCTCTGTTGAACAATTCATTTCTAATAAAAGAAGAATCTAGTTGGGTTTTCCCCTTGTGGGTTTTGCCCTGGTCATTGGACCTAAATTCTTTGTGTCTCATTGTCTTCTTGGTTGTCTTCTATTTAGCATATGGTTTATATGGTGTATGTTTTATCTACAATTACTTAACTAATATTGCAGCTTGAAGGAGTTTTTATTTTTTTAACCAATTGTTTCAGCATAGAACATCAAGTTTCAACACTTAACAACTATTCCCTAAAATGATTTTAAGTGACCTTGATCTAGTTTTTTACTCCCAAAATTAGCAGTAAAGTATGTTGTGTAATATCCCCAATTTTGTGAGCATGGAAAATTTTGCCCAATTTTGGTGATATTAAGTAAAGGGGCAAATATTATTTTGGAAAAAGGTGGCAAGTATTATTTTATTGGAGATGGCAACAAATTATTATTTTATTAAAATGGAGGCAAAAGTCACTTAGTGGAAAATAGAAAAAGGTTAACTTCATTAACGAAGATTTAACTAAGAATGACATGATCAAAGAAGAAATTAAAAAAGGTCAAGTTATTACTCATGACACTTGTGCGACTGATCCATCATTCTTGACAGAGCAGATGCAAAATGAAGAAAGAAACGTCATGCATATCTTACATACTTCATCTGAGAATTTTGAAGCAGAATGTTCCACATCATCAGTGATACAGCCTACCACAAAGAAAAATCGCAATTGAAAGAGAATGAGAAAGCGATTTGATGCATCAAACGGTCATGAACAACTTGATTTTCGGACAGGAAGAAGTCCTACCGTATGCAGAATTGGACAAGGCACATCCGACAAACAGCCGACAAATTTGCCTAAAAGCAGGCAAATGCTCAGTATGCACTATATTGAACGCATATAATGCCATGGGGCATCTTTGTATTGTATTTCTAACCTTATGCCCTGTTATTTCAGTATTTCATTTTGTAGTTAGATTTGTGTTTTTCATGTTGTTAGACTAGTTAATAACTGAAGAGCTTATATTTTTCCTGTGCTTAACGTTATATGATGATTTTTGGATGGACGCTACTTATGTTATGTTGTGTGTTGCGTGGATGCAGACTCTAGATTCTCACATTCCTCCAGTGCAGCAACGTGTCCCCAAGTAGAGCCAGATGTTGACCACCACGTGTCAACGACCCATAGCAGTACACCCCCTTTTTTCGCAATAGGAATAGTGCTTGATCGATGTGTTCATGTCATCCAGCTATCATCATCGGCTTGATCATCATCTTCTAATGTAAACCTAGTTTGCATGTGTATAATGTAAATAATCTCAGCAGGTCTATGTCATGTATGTAATTACCTAGGTAAACCTAATTTTCTGGTGACAGTCTACATTCCAGAAGGTTTTTTGTCTCACCAATCCATTCTCGGATGGTCAGCAAAGTTTTCCTTTAGCCTTACCCCAAAGTCGGAATGCATTTTGTCACTGGGATCTTATGAGAGCCCTAGTGTTCTAGATCGAGTCTATGTAAAAGTGATTTGAGAATAATCCTAACTATTTGGTTAGGTTATTTTATGACAAATTGCTTGATCTGCTAAATTATATTTGTGTCGCAAAACTGGGTAGTCTGTGAGGGTCTTTTGCAAATGGGATTTCTCCCTTGAGATGTAAAAAATGTAAAAATCATGATGTAAAGTGTCTTGAGGGTTGGAAAAATAATTTATCCCCTCATAGGTTAAATAATTAAATTTTCTAGCCAAAATTAATTAAAATCCTAAGCCAGAAATTTAATTAATTCTAAGCCTTATGTAAATTTAAATTCTTTGAAGGCAAAATTCGTCGATCCTTAAAAATTAAATTTTAAGAGGTCCAGGGACTAAGGTAAATTAATTATTTTGCTAAAGTTTAAGCCTTTGGTCCCTCGGGTTAAGTCAAAGTCAAAATTCTGAGGAAATTAATTCAAAATTTTAATTTTTGAATTAATTAAAATTCATTTAATTAAAAAATTCGAATTTCCTCAAGAATTTAAAATTTCGACGGATGAAATTAAAAGAAATTTTGATCCTCATCAACGGTCGAGATTGCTTTGACGAAGATCACTCGAACTAGCCGTTGGAGGATTTATCTTTAAATAGGAGGTCATTTGTCAGTCGGTTCATTCGATCTTTGGATCGTGTACTAAGTGAAAAGCTCTCTTATAATCTTTTTTATGAGCAATAAAGAAAGAATTTGGGGTTAATTTTCGTCGGTGTTACTCTTCATGGAAATACTATAAGATGTGTCGTTTTTCATGCATAATTTTTTTTTAGCCATTAATAATAGCTTCTGAAGAGTGATTTGAGTACAGGTATCTTGCTCAGTCGTTGGGGTTTGAATAATAATCTAAATTCTGAACGTAATAGCAGGTATCTCTATTTGTCTGAGTTTTATTATTGTTTTTTCGCTCTATGTTGATGGCTAAATTGAGTTTTGCAGGAAAGTTTTGATTTTTAGATCATCGGGCTTTCGGGGAAGTTTTCGGTTGAACCAGCCAACTCCCAATCCGTGTTTTCTGAAGAGCCCAGCGTAATTTGATCCCCGGCTTATCATAAGATATTTTTTATGGGTGATGCATGAAGGGTTTTGAGCTCAATACCTCCATTTAAATTTAAAATTTCAAAAAATTTCTGTGCTAAATCAATAGATTTGGCTGTTGAGGGCCTCAGATTATCAAATCTGGGAGCGGAGTTGGACTCACACTCCCTAGATCTGATAAATCTGCCATTCATGTACACAGATCTGTAATTATTTTCAGTTTTCTGACTTGGGTTTTCTGGGTTTTAGTTTTTTTGGGTCATTGAATATATCATTTGGGTGTTTTATTGTTGTCTTGCAGCTACAGATCTGAAGTAGAAATTTGTAGAGTCCAGATCTAAGCCTTGGAGGGTAAGAGCTGGACCTTTGGGGTTCATTAACATCTTTGCAGGGATATTAATCAACCTTTTGCAATCCACGAGTTTAAATTTAAATTTATTTATTTTTTATCTGGAAAGATTTATAAGGGTTCCAAAAATTTAAATTTAGATCTGAAAATTTCGTGAGGGTTTCAGGGTTAAATCTGAAGCAAGTTGATTCAAATTTTAAATTAAGATTTCTAGAAATTCTTAAAAAAGTTCTGGTAAATTTTAAGGGGTTTCTAGGCCACTAGTTTGCTGATTGGTTTCTTTGATTCGCGGCCTGATTTGTGGAGTTCACTGTGCATTTCGATTTATTTATTTTTTAAACAAGGCCCCAGCCTTGCTGCCTGCTTTCTCTTCAAATCCGCAAAGTCCCAGCTTCGTTGCTATCTCCCTCTGCATTTTCCTCACCAAACCCTCGCTGTGTGCTGCTACTCCATCTCTCTCTTGCAATTTCGTCCCTCTCCGCAGCTCTGCCTGCTTGATTCCCTCATCGTTGCAGCTTAACCCTCATTCCAACAGCCCTGCATCCTTATCCTGTCTGCAGCCATACACCCGCAGCGTCCATCTCCTTCCCACAGCTCCATTCAACCATAGCTCGAGCCCTCAACATCCCTTCTTGCTTTTCCTAGCTCCATCTTCTGCAGGCTCCCACGTAGCCATCACCATAGCCCGAGCTCCCTCCGTCCAGCAAAGATACTCCCGCGTGCATTTCACCGTCGACCTGCAGCTACAAAAAAACCACAAACGCATACATTCGATTTTTATTTTCATTTGTATATATGCGTTAGTTTTCATTTAGCTTTGCTTTTTTTGTA
The DNA here is from genome assembly GCA_000404065.3 of Pinus taeda. Lineage (NCBI taxonomy): Eukaryota > Viridiplantae > Streptophyta > Pinopsida > Pinales > Pinaceae > Pinus > Pinus taeda. The sequence continues at coordinate 41,600 of APFE031686414.1, forward strand.
TTTTATTTTTTATATTTTTTAAGCTTAGGTCGGTCATTCATTTTTATTTTTAGTTGATTTCATTCCATTTAGTTTCACCTATTTTATGGTTTTCATTAAAAAAATATAAAGTTTGAAGACTCTAAAAATTTTAAAAACTTTTAAAAAACTAACCTTTTGACATTTTATTTTCCCCTTCTTTTATTTCTAATTTAAAATTTTCATTAAAAATCATAAAAAAATTTAAATTTTGTGACCAAGGAGTTAAAATAAATTAAAGGAATTACGCTTTAACATTAAAAAAAAATTAACATGGCCTACGGCCCATTAAAAATTCGATTTATCAACCTGTTGATTTGTTTTACTTCTTTATATTTTGCCTAAGGAGTAATTGAAGTGCTAATCTAGATTCTAAAGTTTCTTGGTGTTATATGGTGATTAAATGCATTTTCATGATTTTTCTATGGTCAAAGTGTGACTAGTGTTTCAAAATTTATATTGGCCATAAGAGAAGTTGATTAAATCTAGATCTGGGCAGTTAACGAAAATCATTTTAAATCTAGAATACCTTGCGTGATAAAGTTTCGGGCGTCTATATCGATCATTCATGATTGTCACTGTTCCTCACATATTGGAAAATTATTCTGGATGACTTGTTTTCTTACTTAATCTGTGGTTAATTCAAATTAAAGGCACTGGTCTATAATCATCTCTAGTTGGTGGTCGTGTCTTGGTTTCCTTAGCATTTAATCTATTCATCTGGTTAATCGAAATTCATTTACAGTTCATCAAGTTGTTCATCTTTAAAATCTCCTAGAGCCCGTGCTCCACAGGCTTTCTCATCCATTTACCTTAGGGACTAACCCCCTTGACTTGCCTAGGAGAGAGTCTAAACAGAGTGAGTAGGGATCAAAAGTGACAACCCTTACTCTGAGTGTTGTCGCGGTGCCTAGACACTTTGTTTGACAACACGGTGGAGCAGTAAAACTGGGGAATTCGGATGTGAAGGTTGTTGGAAGTGTTCACTTCAGAAAGGAGAAATTACAGTAGGAAGGCAAGCCAAATTCTCAGGTTGAGTTGTTGGTCGAAGGGACTGCGTCATCCTCACCCAGGACTGCGCAATCACTAGTGGGGGTCATTTGGAGGGAAGCTTAACCAGGAAATTTTCTAAGGGAAAAATGTCTTAATTAGACCAATGTTAATAGTTTTCCTAAGTCTAACTTAGGAAAGCAGGTTAATTAATCAGTATTAATTGAGACAAGTCAATTTCTCTCTAGCGACTTCTAGAAAAGGTACTTGATAGAGTCAAGATGATCTTAGCCATTGATCGGGATTAAATCTTGGTCGTTGAATTCTCAACAAGAGATTATATGAGGAAATCGATGGGCATCTTGGAGATCAATAAATTGAGACGAAGTGATAGTGTTGGGTTTGACACCAGCGAGGGTTTCAGCAATGATTGAGCGAGAAACATTTTACAGAGTTTATTTCTCCAGCTTTTGGGTTTTAGAGGGAGGTTCTGCAAGGACAGAATTATTTTGCAGAAGGCCAAGAATTTTCCTCCTGTTGTGCAAATTATCAAAGGGAGGTCAATTTGCTAGGAGGAAGCTGAATTGCCAGAGAGGTTGATTTGCGGGAGAAAGGCCAAATTGCCAGAGAGAGTCCAATTTTCCAAGAGGAGGCTGAATTTCCAAAGAGAGGTCGATTCATGAGAGAAGGCCAATTTTCCAATGGAGGCCAAGATTTTTCTCCAATAGTGCGAGTTGCTAGCGAAGACCGAATTCCTCCAGGCTGCATGTGTGGGCCAAGATTGTGCCACAAGAGGACCGAGTTGCTTCCAGAGGGTCGAATTAACTTGCAAAAGTGAAGATTGATTTTTTCTAGAGCTTTGCCATTCTAAGGCAAGAAGTTGTAACATTTATCAATTACATAATTGCTAAAGAAATAATAAGACCCTCATCTGCAGAATTGGTTTTCCCCACATTGGGGTTTTTCCAGGGACATTCGTCCATAAATATCAGTGTCCATTTTTATGTGTGTGGTCTTCTCAGTTCCTGTGAATTTTTAATTGGTGAACATTGCAGTAGTGTTTTTATTCAGTATTTGCAGTAAATGCCTTTGCTGAGACAAATAATCTTTAATAAAAGATAGGTTGGATAATTAGTAGATAACTACAATATGTTCTAGATCAGAGTTAGATCTGGAATTTTCACACAATTTGCATTGGTTTTAAAAGAATATGACACAACTATAGATCATTCAACAAAGAACAAGATTCTCTTGCAAATGCTCTCTTATCTCTTCCATTCCAAAAGGAGCTCTTGGAACTTGTTAATCGAAACAGAATAAATCACTTTTTTCCTCCCATTCCCTGATTCCAACAAGATAGATCACGACTCTTTAGATTGTTGTACAATTAAATTTGACTATTTCTTCTTTGGATATGAAGGAAAGACACCTTATTAGGTGGCAGTACTTCCTTGGCAGAACGTTGTATCTCAAATGTCATCGTCTTGCCTCATAAAAGACAGTTGGATATTCCTCCTGCTCTTTGCTCCAACCACATCCCAAAGTGAAGTTTGAACTAAATATTGGCAGAACCTCATATCTCCTTGGGTAATTCCAGTGCCTCCTTTTTAATGGCATCCTTTCATTATTTACTTCTTACTCTGTCCCCCACATTTCCTATTCAAACCCGTCTCCATCTGCTCTGCTTGTCCACCTAGATTATCCTATTCAGAAATGGATGAGTTTGGGCATCCAACATGCTAACTCGAGGAATGGAGTACAGATAAAACTAAGTTCCAATCTAAGTTATTCCATTCAGAAATTGGTAACAATGCAGCAAGTAGGAGGTTGAAGTTAACAGCAAGTATGGTATGGGAAATCCATCAAGACCTTGAAGCTGTTGTGCAAAGTAAAGTGAAAACAGATTGTGTTCTGCATAGAAGGATAAACAGTTCAGAAGCACACATTCAGATTATCCAGGAACAAGTCCAGGCATCGAATGACCGAGCCTCCACCTTCCAAGAGCAAGTCATCTTGTAAATCAATGCCCTGCAGTAACAAGTTTCTACACTGAAACAGTAAATCATGTTTATGTTAAGAGGCTAGAGCATACGATGGGATGCAGAGACGAGCCTTCTCAAGATACCCCATGACAAGCAGATGAACCAACCCAAGGGGCCATCCCCCCTTCCAGTGACAGTGTTCTGGATCAACAAGCTGCGAAGTCTCATAGTAGACAGAATAACACTGAAATCCCTAGTGACATAGAATCAAACAATTTCTCTGTTTCTTTGCCTTTTGGGTTACGTTTATAAAAAATGTGTAATTTTCTTTTAAAAGAAATACAAGTATAGAGCTTCTGTGGTTTTGTCCATCATACATCTCTAATTTTGTATATCGATACAGAGAAGTAAATTTCGGCGTTAAGGATAGATATGTCAAGGAACCTGTCTCTTTGTTAGACGGAGGCAAATAAATCAATCAGCTATATAGCAAAGACAGCTTATGTAACTCTCTGTTTGAAAGGAAGATTGTGTTTTTGTTTGAACAAAGATGCAATACAATAGTGTAGCAAAACAATAGACATAGAAAATTAAAAGCACAATGTGTTCAGTCCCACTCCCAGGTAATCAAAGCTTCAAAGGGCCTACCCATCCTCGTCAACAACTACAAAATGCCCTGTACTTAGAAAGGACATTGTCATAAGGATTTTTCATAAAATCCTGGGTGAGAGAGTTTAGTGATGTCCCTTAAAGAAGCCAAAGTTGAGGTGTCACTCTAGTTACTCGAGGCCAATACAGGCAAAAGTTGAGGTGTTGCTCCAGTTACTTGAGGCCGAAACAGGGAGGAGGAAGCCAGCAACGAGGTGATGAGCTGTGTTGCTCTAGTATTCTTTCATGGATGTCTGTCAAGAATTTTAGTCTATTTCTGGTACTCTTCATCAATCGACTGTCTAAGAGGTCTATTGGACTGACCCAATTCTGGAGGACAGATTTGTCTTGTCATATATACAAAGGGCTAGAGGAAGCAATATAGCATAATTTATCCATCCTCAAGGTCTACCTACTTAGAAGCTATTCCATGTGCAGTATTAGCATTGTAACAAAGAAAGCTACATACCTAGTCCTCAGACATGACAAAAGTGCTGCATCTTCCCCAATATATATATTTATATTTGTGCGATTACAAAACTAGCACATTGACGCTGTAAGAGGGAAGCTTCAACTTATAGCACGAAATTAAATCAGGTTTCGACTTGAGCATTCAAAATCACTTCGTATTGGACTAAAAAGCCTGATCCTTACAACCATCTGACTTCACTCCCTAAAAAAGTATATCACATCTTCTTTAAATAGAGTTTCTGGAATCTACACATTATTATCTACTATTGAAATAATGATTACTAACTGATCTTTCAACTTATCAGAAAGTGCGGTTGTCTTTATGCAAAATAGTTCATTATTATCTTCATGCCTATCCCTTGTTTACTTTTATAGTCCAATTGTCATCGACAGATCTCCATCTTCCAATACTTTTTTGCATGAGTACTGCATTTATCCATGCAATGGTTTGCGTTACATTCATGCACATTTATTGTCTTGCTATAAACCCCTTTTTAATTGCCTCATATTCTCCCTTTCATATTCACCTACAATATCTAGAAGAAAAAAATAGTGACATCTACAATTGATCTTATGACAGAACCCCACATACAAGCATGACATATTCCTCTGCATCAACCTCACAACAACAAATCTCCAGCTCTGCTGCCATGAATATGAAGCTTTACATAGAGTATGAGCAAGACCAAACAAAAGCTTAACTGTTGCAAAAAACATGCCAAGGAGCATGAGCAATAACATCCAAGCTATGAAGTTTGGCATCAACTCTGAGCTAGAGTAGGAAAATATTCAGTTCGTTCAAAAGGCATCTCAACTAGCATAAGTAATGACATAGTGGCCATCAAAACCAATGATCGTTTGATATGTAAGAAAGTTATTAGCATATAAGGCTTATATAATGCCCAGAACCTTGGAGTTGAATTACATGTGACGTGAATGTATTTTTCATTATCACCATCTCAGACAGTTCCTACGGTCTCCTTGATTGGTGGAAAGTTAGGGGAATATTTGAAAATTCTGTAAACGGAAAGCAAAACATACATGTGTAAGCTAGAGCTATGTTGACCCCCTAGTACCTTTGACATTCTTGGAGATTATTCAGTCTTTGGTCCTGGTTAAGATTGTTGAGTGGTGGGGAGAATGGTTTGTTCTCCCATCCAGTTGGGTTCAATTCCAAAGGACATGTTTGGCCTATGTGATAAGGCTTAAAGAGTAGGCAACCCCTAGGATAGAGTCCACTCCAATAGGGTCGAGACATCTTGGCTCTTGTTAAGTCATAAGTTATTTGTATATCTGGCTTGCATGCTGTTGGATATACTCTTGGTGTTATAGTGGCAGCCAGAAGATTTGATCTAGGCCTTGCGCAAATTATCACCAACGAGTTACAAATTCACCATGGTTAAATGAAAAGAACATTCAGTCTTCGAGGAGCTCAAAGAGCACAGTAAGGTATTTGTCCATCAGTGAGTAGACACCCATATGGGTAGAGCTTGCCTTTTCTTCAAGGTTGGCAAAGCCAAAGTAAATGGCTACTAATGGATTTTTATCATTCATCTCCTTTGAGGGCCAGTGATTTGGAGAGTGCCATGGATCACTGACCGGCTACGAGCAAACTTGGGTGAACTAAGATAATCAAAGATCTCGGAGGGCAGTGATTTGCAATGTCATTGATCACTGAACTGCTATGAGCAAACTTGGGTGAACTAACATAATCAAACATATATGAGTGGTCGATGCACACCTCCCCAGGCACAGTGAGAAGGGCTATCTAAACCATGACCTTTGATACATGAACTTAGCCAAATCAAAATTAGACAATTGAGAAATTATAAGTGGCCAGTCCAGACTTAGAAACCACAGTGAGAACGTGGGTATCTAAATAACATGACCTTTGAGCTATGAGATCAGACAGCTCAGAATGAAAAAACTGCGTGTAGCACAATGTAAGCCATATCAAGTGGATAAAACTATTATGTCCAAAGCACCTGGGCTTCAAATATTATGCTTTGTGTTATGCTTAATCAAATGGGAGAGTTGAAACTTCACACTGTTTAATCTTACTGGAAATTGCCTGGAAGCCAAATATCTATGCCCGCTACCCAGGAAAAACCCCTTCTGAATAACAAATTCAATTCAGTAGAGAATTGTGCAAGTAAAGCAAGGAAAAGTTATGTTACCCATACGATGAGTGCCCCTTTCTCCCTGGCCAAAGCAACAGATTCCTTCACAGCAGGAACAATTGATGCACCTCCAGCAACGTGCAGAGGTCCTCCTGGCAGAATGAAGTCATTCTACAAAGCGAATCATTACTACATAGATAATTTCTTTGTCCGAATAAGCGTTGTGTAAACTTGAAATCTAATTAAAATTTTGGTTTTAATGAATACCTGCATATCAATCACCAGAAGGGCAGTTTTCTTCCAGTCAAGAGAGTGTTGGGTAGCATCCATGTCTGCCTGCCTGCTATGGCGAATTGTTGTTGATTTACAAGGTTTTGTCCCGCTCATTAAGAAACGAAGAGAAATGACTGATTTATTATAATTGCTTAGACTATTTGGCTTTCCAAGGAATATTGGCCCTATGTTCATGATTATGAGCGGGAGTAAATTCTTCAATATAGTAAAAAAATTTCTCCTTAGCTTCTTATCCTATTAAGCTTGTGGAATTTATCCATAACAAAAGTTTTTATTTCTTTACCGTTTGTGGGACACACATTCAAAAAATTACCTCATTTACTAAACCATTTGTTATTTTGTTGCATCTAAGTCTTCTTTCTTTTGCACAATATGTCATTAAAAACAATCTTAGGTCATCTTCTCTCTTCCATTTGTTCAATTTTTTTTAAATATCTTATGACTCACACCATAGAATTTGTTTCAATAAGAGCAGCTCTCGTTTCACTTAACAAGATATCATAAGGAACTGCGCTTTTAATTTTGAACTTGTTTGTAATCAAGCGCTTCTAAATTTTCTCAATTTGTTTCCACATCATGTCAGATGTACTATTGGCTCATAGTTCACACCGTAGAGAATCATCTGAATCACTAAAAGCCCAAAAATAATTTGAGCAGTCTTCCAGTCCCATAACTCTACCTCTCTACACCTATTTTGAAAAGCATAAAATGCTTTCCAAAACCCCAAAGTTTTTTTCTTTCTATAGTCGTCCTAGCTTAGATTTTTGTTGAAGTCAATTCTGAGGTATTTGTAATCCGCAACTTCTTCGAGAGTGTTGCTTTCAAAATAGAACTTATGTTGGTTATGTTTTCTTTTATAACAAAAATTCTCCCGAATGAAATCACATAAAGAATTTTATGTCAACGTGTTTCGAACCGCTTACTATGGTTCACCATCAAGACATTGATGGATAGTTGAACTACAAAACTAATAAATAGCAGAGATGCAATGAGTAGTTCCCAATAGTAACTAAAGAAAAAATAAATTAAAATTGTTTATTATTTTTTATTATTTTAATATATATTTATTCATTAATCTATTATTTAATTAGAGGAAATGAAAAATAAAGTTTAAATAAAATAAAAGAAAAAAATTCTTAAAAAATGGAAAAAATGAAAATGGAATAGAAAATAATAAAAGAAATTAACAAAAGTCAAAGAATAATATAAAAGAGGGGAGATATTTATTTATCTATCTAATATTTAACCAAAAGGGACTATAGAAATAATAAAGTCAACAGTGAAAGCCTTAAAAATAGTAAAATTATTAAAGAATCCAAATGGAAATAAAATGGAAAATAGAAAACAATAAAAGAAATTTACTAAAAGTTAAACATTAATATATAAGACTAGAGAATTAGAGAGATTGGTTAAATCTTATCACATCAAACCAAAATAAAATATGAATTGGAGAGGAAACCCTAGCGATGGCTCTGTAGATCCCCGTCGGGCTCCTATTGTCAACTAGGGCTCATACTGCAACAGATTTCAGCTAAACGTTTACACTCTATGCGTTTTGGTGAATGTTGTTGTTCCATTGACACTCATCGGGTCCTGGCTCCAAGGATTATTGTCTTGACGAAACTGCACAGTGGTTTTTGGCATTTGTCGGCGGGCAACACATTTTGCAGAACACTCATCACTTTTTGTCAGCTGAGATGGAGGATGACCTGGTTGATTACTCTGAGGACCGCTATGACTCGGTGCCTATATGGACAATTTCACCACCTTAGTTGTCTGTTGCTACCTCCCCCATCTCCCTGCAGATCCCATCTTCTCTGGCAGGTGACCCTAGGGGTTTCTTGGTGCCTTTCTTCTCTCATCCTTGCCCATCGGCTCAGAATTTTGTGTCGTCGGTCGATCCAGCCCCCTCCTCCCTGTCTTTTTTGGGCTCTCCTAGCGCATCTCTCCTCTCGAACTCCTCATTTTCCTCTCCCTCGACAGCATCTTTGCAGTTCCTTGCCTCTTGTCTTAACCCCCCCCCCCCACCATGCCCCCGATACCTCCTACCCTTCGAATCTATCGGGCACCTTCTCACCTGAGGTTCCTCATCAACCTAACCCTTCAGTTCAGGGCCCTCCTTTCCATTACTCTGCGGCTCCTCCTAGCCCCTTTTCCTCTCCTGTGGCCTCCTTTCCCATTACATCTGGCTACTTCGAGGGCTCCTCCCTCTCGCCTCCTGACATTGGTGTTGGTATTAGGGTTTTTTCTGCACAGGGTTCAGTCTTAGATGTCCTGATCTCTCCTCCTGTGGGCAAAAAAGTACAAGGGCATCAAGGATGGAGACAAAAAACTCTCGCTTATACTTGGTGACGGGCTGCAAATGGGGGACATTACAGAAATTGCTGACAAGGCACTGATTGGACGTGTGTGTGGGCACTCTTACAGCACGGCTCGCCTTCGGCAATGGGTACTGGAAATTTGGGGACAAGTCCTCGAGGAACTACTATCCATAGTCACACTTTCTCGGGGATGGTTTGCACTTAGATTTCAGTGTCCT